>VACF01001250.1:74633-201384 GCA_006891605.1 Pleurozium schreberi
GKTTCTGTCCATTTTCTGCAGGGCACTTTGACAAATGAAACCAGATGTTTGCGATGTGAAACTATCACTGCTCGTGATGAGACCTTCTTAGATCTCAGCCTTGATATTGAGCAAAACAGCTCTATCACTAGTTGTCTCCGCAATTTCAGTTCGACGGAAACATTGAACGCTGAAGACAAGTTCTTTTGTGACAAATGTTGCAGGTGGGTTTGCTACCAACTGTCCCATATTGAGGTCTTGGACCTGGTGTTTTTCGTAGTAATGCACTTGTTTCCTTAGATCATTATACCAGCGTACGAGTGGATGGCCTGTTYTCATCAGAGAGTACTGAGGGCTTTTAGCTGTTCACACTGAAACAGAATGAGGCATATGAGGCAGAGTTTCATTTCAGAACGGGGTACTTGTCTATTTGCGTATTATTATTATTTGACAACCGAATGGATCATGCTCAAGTCTAGAATTGTCGATTGTTTATCATACTATGTCTCTGTAAGTGATTGAAGTCGTGACATTATCGTTTTTTCCTTATCAGTTTGCAGGAGGCTCAAAAGAGGATGAAGATTAAGTCACCACCTCGCATTCTTGCGCTACACCTCAAACGGTTCAAGTATATTGAGCAGTTGGGTCGTTACAAGAAGTTGTCTTACCGTGTAGTGTTCCCGCTGGAACTGAAGCTCTGTAACACAACTGACGATGCACCTGGCTCGGAGGCAGAGTACTCGTTATTTGCTGTGGTGGTGCATGTCGGGAGTGGCCCAAATCATGGTCACTATGTGAGTCTGGTGAAGAGCCATAACCACTGGCTGTTTTTCGACGATGAGAACGTTGAGATTATTGACGAGTCAGTCGTACAGACATTTTTTGGGTCCACTCAAGAATATTCTAACAACACCGACCATGGCTACATTCTCTTTTACGAGAGCTTGGAGCAGAAGAACTAACATCCGGAACCTAACAAAACTTAGTTCCTTCTCAAGGAAATGTTGCTATCGGCCACTTCTTCCCTTTGTGCAGGGCAGGGGGATGCGTAGTAATGGTAGCAGGTACGTGAGAGGGATTGCGAAGGAATGTGCGGGACGAATTGTGCTCGTGGAGTTTTTACTTTGTAGAGTTGATGATGATGATGATGATGATGGTGAGGAGAGTAATTTGGGATTGTTGTCGTGCCCAATCGTTGTGGTAGGCAATGGTTCATGTCTCTTTTCAGATGCACTGATTCACAAGCAAGTGAGAGTGCTACAGGTGTAGTAATAGGTGGAGCAACTCGGACCCTCTTGTTGCTGTACACACTGCGACAGACGACAACAACCGTCACGAGAACAATCTCTATCATAGCTTGTGTTAAATTGTAGGAGTTGCTTTCTGTAAATGTTGAGGACCCTTGCCTGGATGGGTCTTGGATTATTGACTTTATTATCATTCTGTTTAGAAATTTACATCCGCGTATGTGGCCCTTRTTCATGCGTGTTCTTTTGATCATGAAAGACTCTAAATCTAGCCCCTTGGGGAGATGCTGTTCGGAATATGCTTGCGGTGCTTTTGCGGCAGTCGAGCTTGGAAGCATCCTCTGCAGTGTCGATACTGACATTCCCAAATTGGTGGTTTACGTTTAACTACAGTGAGTTTCCACCGAGTTCCCTTGGTCCACACGCCGAAGGTTTTTATGTGCAATTGTGCATTAGCAATCTCTTCGAGCATATGGTTCTTCTATCGACCCTGCTAGTGTAACCAGACCTTTGAAATTTCACTAGGTATTGRTATAATAATATACACGGTAAGAGGCTAAGGGCTTTGCTAAGGTAGAAAYACCTAAAACCGCCACTTTTTCTGCTGTGAACAGGTTCTACTAACAGATTGGTAAAATTTTGATATTCTATGGTTGCCAAATGATGCGCAATTTCACCAAAGAACACATCACTTGTGTACCCTACGCAGAAGGTATTTAGGAAGGATCAYTTGTATATTGTAAGGGTCAACACTTTTTTGGAAGAGGTTTTGAACCCATGTTYGAGATATTGGTGCTAAGGTGACAACCAATGTAACAACAATAATGTCAAWAACAATGTCCAATGTAACCATAAATTTCATGGCATTATCAATGAGACATTGAATGAGACATTGATTCAGTATTTTGAGTTCCTTTACTTGTTTTCAAAGAAATGATTTTCTTATAGTACTACACTATTGATCCCACCTACAATAGTTAAATGCACTACATATTATTTCTCCTAATGTCTTCAAAGTTTGTAGACACCTTACTCCTTGCATGGCGAGTTGCATGGCAATGTTCTCACAGTATCTTCTTAAACATTTTCACATTAAACTATGACAAACCAACAACTTACGATACTACTCTACTACTATATGCTTCTTCAATATTTAAAAATCACATTCAACTCTTTCTCAAATGAAATCTTTTTCATGGTGCCTAACAACGTCTCCAAACACTAGGAAGCTTGTACATCCTCAATTGAACACCCTCTACAAAAAAAATAGTTTTAATGGATATACCAACTCTTGCAAATTGCAATTTTTGTTGTGCCCAAAATCTTTTTTTGGAGGATACAATTATTAATTGTTCATTTTTAATTCAAAAATATTGGAATGGGCTTATCGATCCACGATGCTCTACAAACTTGATTAGTGGTCAAGCAAAAGTTCAACTAGTGTAGTCAAAATATACTACGGTTCTTATTTGAAACAATAGATTTCTTCTTTACCCTAGGTATGCAACGCTTTATTTTGAATTTCAACCAATCAACTTCTCAATACTTGAGCATTTTAGAAAAAAATCTAAATATGAAATAATGTATGGCTTCTTTATTTATATTAAGATTTCCATTTTTTAAAATTAGMATTTAACTCTAATAAGATCTAGTTCTAACCCTTTTGAGCCCCCAATTTTCAACCCTTTAAATCCGATTTCAAGCTCAATGCAATTTTTACTACATTTGGATTCAAAAGAGTAAATTGGACTCTAGACTAGGGATTTGAATTGAGCTGAGGACCATAATGTGTCGACCTATGTTAATACTTGAGGAGTGTAGATAGTTATGTAAGTACTCAGATATACCCAGATATATCAATGATAAATAAATGATGAGTGCAAGAGCAAACTCAACAATATTAGCCAAATCTTTGTTGCAATCATCTAAAATAGAACTATGAATGTTGGCTATGAAATGTGGACCTAAATCACCAATAATAAAAAAGTGGCCAAAAATGCAATGGGCCTGCAGATTCATGTTCATGATCTCACAATTCAAGAGTGTTTTTTTGTCATCCCATTGCTGTAGTCATGGTAGACTATCCACAAAGATTATTTTTATGGTGCATTGTGAGCGAAACAATTATTAACCCTAGAGCGTGCTGACATCCAGAAATTGGACAATGAACAAATTGAAACTGCATTTTCATCCTTCTAACTGCTTGAATGAAAGTTTTTCTAATTTGTGGGGATACTAAAGCAAGTTGTTGTTCTATCTAAAGGTTGGATTTGGTGTTACTAGAGTACATATTTTTCTAAAATAAAGAATGTACAAGTATGTCAAGTGGTTGACCAAGCCAAAATTGCATTGACTTTAGTTCAAAATTGGATTTTCTTAAGTGAGGTCATAGAATTTAAGAACACAAAAATATCAAAAAATCACCATGTCAAAAGAACCTCATTTCAAATCCATACCAAAAAATTTTACTCCAAAAATGATAATATTTTGCTTGTTATCGAATTTTAAAGGGGTTTTGAAATTTCCCTTTCAAAATTTATAAAAAAATATTGGTGATAGCATAGGTGAATCTAACTGTACGAACATGAACCCTCAGTCTACAAATTTTATTTGTACATCAATTCCAAATTATCCTTCCAAATAGCACTTTATAATGATTTTTCTAAAGATGTCAATTTTGGGAATGAATCTAGACGCTCCATGCTTAAGTTTGAAAGTAGTGCAAATACTCTAATATCTTCTTATGTTCTTCTTGGCAACATTAGAAAAAATTTCAGGCCTGCAGAAGGCTGCGAATCTGGACCCCCACGCGGGGCAATTACAATTTTTTTTTTGAATTTTCTTTGAATTTTTTAAGAATAGAATATGACATGGCACTACTTGTGCCACGTCATACACACGTCATCTTAACCATTTTTTCAAAAACTTTATTTCTAAAATTAAATTTCTAAAATAATATTTTTTTTAATATTTTTTTTTTCTGTAATAACACATCGGGCCTTCCAAAAAAACAATTTCGACAGCCTCTTGCAGGCCTCAGATTTTTTCTGATGTTAACCCCTAAAAGCCCAAGGGGTTTGGGCAAAACAAAAATGTGTTATAAAATATAAGTTCTATAACTTTTTTTAAGTTTGCATCAAAGAAGATTATGTGAAGCACAAAAAGTAGAAAGTATCGGTATGGTCAAAATTTTAATTTTTTTTTTAGATTCTCTTCAAATGAATTTTGAAGATATAACTTCAAAAATTCACCTAAAATACAATTTTTATCTTCAGCATTTGAATTTTTTTTTATTGGTCAAAAATGTGTTTTCTATTGAATTGTGAAAAAATGAATAAGATCTAGTAATGGGCACATCGACACTTTTCCAAAATAGTAGGTTTTTCAACACTAGGAAAATCTATAGACTTTGAGCTATTTTTTAAAATAACTTTTGTTTGACTATAGCAATCTTAACTTTGAATATAACGATTCACTATAAGAAAACAGTGATTTTGGTGACGTCAAAAGAAACATGTCTATGCGTTTTTTTTAACAGCTTTGACCTTACCGGTGATGTCGGCCAAAATCTGTTTTCTTTTTGACGTGTAAACATGCCAAAAAAAATTTTGATGTCACTGAAAACACCACAAATTTCTTGTGACGTCACTAGAAATCAGGGTCTTGCAAACTTCTCTAAGTGTGCCATGTGGAGGGGTCCATGTTGCCAACTCAACTTTTTTTAGGGCAAGTCTTGCCACGCGGATATTTTTTGGGCCTACCCCTTTCTGCCCGAGGTAGTGACGTGGACCTCTTTAAATTGCTGACGTGGACCTCAAAAATCTGATGTGGCACTTCCACGTCAGACGCCACGTGTGCAGTCTTATGAAGGTTCAGGCTCCGGAGGCTTGTCTTCCGTGACGTCGTATACAACGGAGGCTTCTCTTCCATGACGTCATATACAACAGAGGCTTGTCTTCCGTGACGTTGTATACAACGTCACAGTGTTACTTGGGACATCAAAACGAACGTCATCTTGTCATGCGAGATGTAGTGGTTCATTTGCAAAAATATTAATTGATTGTTTTCAATGACATTAAACACCATTCAAATACATCATACACTCCATACCATACATTATATACAATACACCATTCAAAATATATCATATATTATATACAATATACTGTATACAATACATCATACATTACATATGATAATTGGCATATAAGCTCATTTAATTGTAAGTATATTTATATGAGAAACCATATGATATTTATACAAGTAGGATGGTAGGAGGAAAGACAAACCATATGGGATATTGGGATATGCTTGATGCATTAGGATTTAGATCCTGTCTATTTGGATGTCTTGGTAGATGTTGCAAAAAACATGTGCTTAAGCTCATGTTTTGAATATGCATGTCATTTCAACCCCATCYCTTGTTTCTTCAAATGTATTATGCTCATCAACTTCTTTACAATTTCACTATTCAAAGTGTTTTGAAACTTTATGTTTCTTCAATCCCACCAATTTCTACCCTCTTTGTAATGTGTCTATGGTAGAGGGACCCATTCTTAACCGGTGCCCCATCACCAATCAATAGGGTGTTGTAATTCCGACCAAGGTGGAACAAATTTCCATTTTCTCCTTGGAATGCGTGTTTTTGATTTTTTCAAAGTTTGGACCAATGAGTTCATGACACATAAGTGAGCAAGAAAGTAGGAAGCAATGAGCGGGAAAGTAGTTATTTAATGATCGGAATTGGACGACTCTACGTGTTGATCATGGGTCAAGCCCAACTTTGGCCTTTCAAAATTCATAGTAATTTCATTGTAAGAGATAAAATTACCAAAGTTTTTGCAATTGAAAATATTTGCTTTGCCTAACACTATCCTAGATCATGTCCATAATTGCTTATTTGATCGGTTATGGGTCCCTCTACCATAATGTGTCACAACAATGCTCAATGTTAAATTCCAACAGGCTTGTCTTGTACAAAAATGTCTTAGGATCTGTAGGATTTATAATCGGCTATAAGAATTGACATGCCTACASAACTCCAATGAAAATAACCCCTAACCAATTGTTTTCGATTTTATTTTGAACCAAATGAAGAACTTGTTCCCACGATTGTTCTATACAATAGAACATCTCTAAGTTGCTCCTCTATAAGCCAATAAACCTCTCTAAGTTGCTCCTTTATAAGCCAATAAACCTCTATAAATCAATGTTGTCAAATTGGTCCCAGATTGGGCCACGTTATAAAAGTTGTGACTAAATCTAACCCTCTCTTAGTCAATAAACCTCTGTATACCAATATGTGAGACCAGTCCGGGACCCATTGAGTAAGGAGGTTCTAGTGTACCATGAATCGATGCCCACAGGGATTGCACATTCATGTGAAGCGCTGGTACCCGGAGAAGAAACGAAGGCGGGTAAGAAGGCGAAGTCACTCTCCTCACGAAGCTCATGGCTATGGCGGATTCGTCCAAACCCTAAAATTGTCTCTCCCGTTGCCATTTCCATTTGAGGCGCCTTGATCAATCGCAGTTTCGATCATGGACATGATGGACATGGCCTCGCCGTCGGAGACCACAGGTAGCAGCAGCGCCCCTTCGTCCCTGCTGCTAATCACTCGGCCGGCTGCTTTCGGGCTTCCCACGGCATGTCCGGCATGTTTGCCCGCGTTTCTGTATCTGCGCCTGGCTGCGGTTTCATTTCAGGAGCAGGTGACTGCCGTGGAACCAGATAGCGAGGATCTCCCCTCGGTGGAGTACGGGGACAATGTGGGATTCGCCAGTGAGAATGGCGGAGTAGTGGAGTTTCTGCGGAAGGAACATGTGGTGGATTTGGATGCGGAGTTGTCCGACAGTGAGAAAGCGGAGCTGGAGGCTTGTAAGGCGATGATGGAGTCCTGGGTGGCGCAYGCTAGTGCGTATGAGGTGTGGCTGCGGGATAACGATCGGCAGTGTAAGGCCGTCTATTTCTCGGAGCTTCCGTGGGTCCTTGTTCAGGCGTTGGATTGGAAGCAGCGCTTCGCGGTGATGCAACGGTTGGGAGTTACTCCGGAGAATGCCGCCTCGAGGGCGGAGGAGCTCTATAGGAAGGCCAGTCAGGCGTACTCGGCGCTCTCGGTGCTTCTTGGTGACCAGAAGTTTTTCTTTAATAATCGGCCGTCGAGTCTTGATGCGCTCGTGCTYGGTCACCTCCTGTTCCACTTGAAGGTGCCATTCGAGGTTTCGACTTTGAAGGGAGAGATTCTTAAGTACCAGAATTTGGTGAATTATGCGGAACATTGGTCGAAGCAGCTGCTTGGAGAAGAAGAGGATGCTGCCTTTCGTCCGAAGGCACCACCACCTCCCCCTGCGAAGCCAGTGCCGAAAGAGAGAGAGAAACCAGCGAAGAAGCCTCGGAACGAGAAGGATATTACATTCAAGAAGCGGGCGAAGTATTTTATAATTGTGCAGTTCGTGGCGGTGTTGGTGTATGGTTTGCTTGCGGGGATTGAAGTTGATGATGGCGATGAAGACGATGGCGGGGAGGATGATGAATGAGAGCTGTGACCTTACTCTTGCTGGAAGTGTTCGTGATGCAGGGATCGCATTTGATGTTCACCCTTTTAAGAAGACCTGTCTTCTCTGTTCCAATTTTGACCTTATTCCTCCTCATGCCTTTGAAGATTCAAGACCCCAGGGGCCGCCCAAGCAAAGTTCTGGGGTTAATAAATCATTGCCTGCTGTTTAGATACATCAAACAAGGTATTTGCTGTGGTGGTACATCCAATGGAAGTCGTTGCGGATCTTTTGCCTTCAAGTGCATGACATTAGGTGTTGCAGTCATTAGGTGCTGCTTTAGCGGACAGTTGCTGAAGATAGCGCTGTGAAGAGGCCATGCCCAGTCTCACTTGTGAATCTCTTTGAACACTTTCAAAGGTTTTTGACGGGCTTGAAAGACGCTTTGCTTAATCCTGGGTGATCGCCGTGTGATTAATTCGATGACGGTACAGTTTAGGTACAGGTTTCTTCAGGGTGCAGGCCTGCAGGGTGTAGGCTTGTGAAGATAATCATTTTGGAGCGGCAAACTTGTGTATTATCAGCTTTCAAAACATTTCTCTGTAAGTATTACTTGTAAGACAGGGTTTCAGATGATTAAAGGACGATTAATTGCATTGAATCATACCGAGTAAATGAAGTTATTCAAGTTGATGGTAATGTATTTCCATGACAAGTGGTAGCCATTTCCATTGCAAGGTCAATATCGCAATATAGTGGCCACATCAAAACAATTCAAGACTCATCGATGACAAATCAACCAAATTTAGATGATTTATAAAGCCAACAACCAAATTCAAAATGGACGTGATTTCATTTTACCCAATGTCCAAACTTCTTTCATTTTATTGAAAGAATTAAGGGATCACCCAATGTCCAAATTTAGATTCTTCTTATATCTATTTTATTTATTCAATCCCTACAATTCTTCAATTGATAATATTTTCAAGTTCTAGTTCTGCAAGAATATAAAAAATTGTTTTCAAGGATATGAGTGGAGATGCTCCAATATATACCAATATCTAACGTTCCCAAAAATAATTCTAGAAATAGTGCCAAATTTTTACGTTCCCAAAAGTAATTCTAGAAATAGTGCCAAATTTTTTACGTTCCCAAAAATAATTCTAGAAATAGTGCCAAATTTTTTAGTAAACTACCTTTTGATAAAAAAGATTTATGAAAAACAAATTGCATCGTGATGAACAATTCTATTTTCTGAGATTGATTATCCAGAAAAAATTAAATATCCTGAACGTCATTAATTTACGGTATCTGGATCTGCGGGAAGGGGATGATGGCTGTACGCGCAGGTGACCGACGGGAGCCACTGACCCGTCCCGTCCAACCAGCGGGTGACCCGCTGCGATGGGCTTGGCCAAGCTCCAAGTGAATTCTTTAACCCAGCAAGTCTCCGAGATGATTTGCGAGAATCCGCAGGCACACGAAGTGGATATGGCCATGACAACGGCGATGCCGTTGCGAGGCTATCGAGATCACTCAGAGTGATCCCCTGCCCTTGCTCCTTCCAATTTCGTCCCACTTCCTTCCCAATCCTGCTTCCCAACTACCAGACGCCCTCTCTCAATCGGACCTCAGATCTTGCAACTCCCCATCTGCTGCAWTTTGCAACTGCAACGTAGCAACTATCTCCACCTTGAAGGTTTTGAACWTTWTTGAGATTTTKTGAGCTTTCTTTGGAGGTTTGGAAGCTCGAAACCTTGACATTTTCGAGCTCGCGAGTGGCGAGCAAGATGGGTTCGATGGCTAGGTTAAGTCCTGGCCCCTTGGGCTCGACATTGGGCTCCACTCCGGCTTCGACATCACCACAGTGCTGCTATCTCAGAAGCTCGGTCGCGGCGAGGCAATGTGGGTGCGTGATTAGGGAGAGTGGGAAGCAGCTGCTGTACAAGGGGCGGTTCATGGGCGATGCGAAGGGGCTCTTCAATGGCGCCCCGCGTGGGGGCTTGAGGGTGAAAAACAGTAGGCGGAGTAATAGTGTGGTGGTGGCCATGAGTGGCGCTAAAATCAAGGTCATTGGGGTGGGCGGCGGGGGTAACAATGCCGTCAACCGGATGATTGGGAGTGGTATTCAGGTATGCCGTTTTCGTCCCCTTCTCAGTGATTATTTGAGATTTCAATCTAAGCCGTGAAGTCAAACATTCAGACAGGAAACATATTGCAAGGTTTCTGGTTCATTCATGGCATGGCATCATCGCTCTCCAAAGATTTCTCTGAATGGCGAACTCTGAAGACTTTCTGTGGCACCTTTCCTGTCGAAACGGCTCGTCAAGATTGAATATGAGGGCAATTTTGTTACGCAAGAATCTGTGTAAATTTTCCAAGGTGGTTGTCCGGTGCAATTTTGTTGTCCCCACTCCAAGATATCGTACCGGGCAGAACGAGGATCCAAAATGTGGGGTAGGATTTAGTAATACTGATTATCGACACAAATCGTTTTAGGGTTGATGGTTCTGTCAGTGAATCCAACAGTGAATCGATGATTTTGCTGCATTGGGCCTTTATTCAGGTGTTGCTATGGCTTTATGTTCCAGAGAAGGTAGTATAGAGGACCTACCGTGCAGACCCGGCGTTCTATAGGGTATCAAACGCAACGAAGTCTTTTCGAAGTATGGAGGGCTTCTCACATCTCTGAGTATGGAGGACATAATGCCAAGTCATCCTGCTAAATCAAGAATGTCTCTATATGTATTTTCTAAGTCGATCAAAGGATTCATATTGGGACGGTAGAGCAGTACAACCCTCTTCTAACTCACCTATGAGATCGCAACATAGTTACCTTGAAACTAGAATCGGCATTAACTATATTAAAACTACAGTTCCATGAAATCAACCCATAGGGATTCCATTTTCTGAAATTTAATCTGATTCTAAGCAGGGTGGCCTGCTCGACCTTACAACCATTCCGATTTTAACACAAACCCTACTCGGAGGGTTTGTGTTTTATGAGGGTCCCTGAAGCCAGTATAGGGTCTTCATCAGCAGGGTCTGCAAAAGCATTGGGCTTGGAGGAATACATTGCTGGGTTTCCAACTCAGGTTCCTCTGTAGTACGATCGAGCCCTCAATTTCTTCAACATCACTCACTGACTTTAGGAGACCYGTATTAAGTTTGATGAAATGAAGATTATTCTCTACAGTAATGAAATGTCTGTTTAGGGTGGCAATGTGCAGTGCTATTGCCATGATGCATTTGATAGTCTTCGAGTATCCATTTACTTGAACATGACTTGATTTGAGATTCAACTCTGTCCTGCAGGGTGTGGATTTTTGGGCGATCAACACGGACGTTCAAGCTTTGCGGAAATCCCAAGCGGAGCATCGCGTTCAAATTGGGGAAGCATTGACCAGAGGACTTGGGACGGGTGGAAAACCCTACCTGGGAGAGCAGGCAGCCGAGGAGTCGATTGAGATCATTGCAGAGGCCGTGGTGGACGCTGATCTCGTCTTCATCACGGCAGGAATGGGAGGTGGGACAGGTTCCGGTGCTGCCCCGGTTGTAGCCCGTGTGGCCAAAGAGGCTGGACAACTCACTGTGGGCGTCGTCACCTATCCGTTTACATTTGAAGGGCGACGCAGAAGCCAGCAGGTAATRTAAAGTCTCCATTCACCATACAGTAAGGGAGAGGATCCATTCACAACACAGGTGAACCTTGAGCCTTTCCCTACAACAATTTAGAAACTTGCAACATCTAAAGCTATGCTTATTTATTTTTGTGACAAGCTAAAAAATCAAGTACAAAAAAAGAAATGTCGATAGGTTAAGTATTTTCACAGTTGGCACAAATSAAGTTCCCCTGTTTGGTCAATGGAGCCTCTCCCTTACTGTATCGTTAATGGAGTCTCTACCTAATGTGTTAAGATTGTGTTGGTTTTAGAGCTCATGAAAGAAAGATCGTTAAAGGTTGTGATACTTCTGAGAACCATGAGTCTGCACTCAACCCTGTCCACTGACTCATTGCACATATGTTCATAACTTGACTTGTGGAATTTGTCCAAGCAGAGGGATACACAATATGACAGATTCTGAGGATATACAAGGAATGTGCATACCTGTGAGTATATCTGTGTGTCATGAGAGAGGTTTGAGTSTTTWGTATCWCTGTCGCACTGGGAGCCAGAAGTGAGCCCTGATGATGGGTGGATTTTGGTGCAGGCAGTGGAGGCCATAGAGAACCTGCGGAAGTCTGTGGACAGTCTCATTGTCATCCCCAATGACCGTTTACTTGATGTATCTGAAGAGAAAACGCTTCTCCAGGATGCCTTTTCTCTTGCAGATGATGTTCTTCGACAGGGAGTGCAAGGCATTTCAGACATCATCACTGTACGTGTTCAACTGAGTGATAGTCTGGATGATGTCATACTGTTCTGTCTTTCCTAACAGTACAATCCATGAATCTACTGAGTCAGTTCATTAGGAGTTTAGGACCAGAAGACTGTTGAAACTGTCACTTGTCTGTTACACTGGTTTTTCGTCGCACACACTATTTGCTATGTACGTAGTGTTTCACGACTATTTTGTATCATTGGCAATAAAGAGATTCTAAAGCTCTGAGATCCTGTGCTTGGTGGAGCAGACACCAGGTCTGGTGAATGTTGATTTTGCAGATGTAAGAGCTGTGATGAGCAACTCCGGGACAGCTATGCTTGGTGTTGGTTCATCAAGTGGCAAGAATCGTGCTGAGGAAGCTGCTGTTCAAGCTGCCTCGGCTCCCCTTATTGAACGCTCCATTGAACAAGCAACTGGCATTGTGTACAATATAACRGGCGGCTCAGATCTCACATTGCAGGAAGTGAACACTGTGTCTCAGGTTTGCACTCGAGCTCTTTTTTATGCTATAAAAAATGCTACAAATGCTACAAATAATGATCCAAATCAATGACATCCGTTTAGAGGGGATTTTTGGATGTGTTAACCCCCAAGTGCTTAAGCTCGAAATGGAAATCTCACTTTGGAAGCTAATAGTCGATTTCAGTTTATTTCAAATTGCTCAAAATGCAGGGTATAAAATTACTTCTTTCTTTGGTGCATTTTGTTACCTTCCTTGAAGCTTTCTAAATAGTTAATTTCCAGATATAGAACTAAGCCACTTTCAGCTATTGGGCACCTTTGGTTGAAAGCGTCAGTTCAGAAAACAGAGGACACTCTTACGATAATACTTGAAAATATTAAATGTGCGCCTCAATAATTTAAAAAAACGATCCTTGGAATTGTGGGCTGACACCTTTACTGAGATGAGACATGGTGGGTTGTGTTGCTGTAGATTGTTACAGGCTTAGCAGATCCATCCGCAAACATCATTTTTGGAGCGGTTGTGGATGACAAATATGCAGGTGAAGTCCATGTAACAATTATTGCCACGGGGTTTTCTCACACTTTTCAGAAAGCATTAGTAGATCCGAAAGCTGGGAGGGTAGAGCCACAGGAAGCTCCAAGGAAGTCACGGGAGGTCCCTTGGAAGCAACCAACTCCCACCTTGTCAAGATTTCACCAAGGTCTTGGCGGCAAAGGCTTTTTGTAGACAAAAGAAGGGTTGCACACTATACTGGGCAGAAACAAATATTCTTGCCGTAGCGACAGTACGTATGTGCACTCTCAAAATTTTCTGCTCACAATAATTTTGAGCAACCTTGAACTACCGAAGATACTGTTGCTTTCTAGAACGTTCAATGCGTCAATATTCAATGTTGGTATTGACCTTATTTGTAAATACAGTGGTCCACACTACCTGGTGCAATCGGTGCAGTACTACTATCCGTCATCTGACTACATCCAATAACCACAATCTTCCACTTTTACAGTACCTTCCTGCCCATGTCCCCGTCGTGAAAGTCAATTGCTGGTGCCTGCAGAAACGTTCAAGATCAATAATMCGCTTATCTCTTCACAGCCTTCACTGCCTTCTTCGCTGCATCATCAAGATCATCAGCGGTAATGATGGTCATCCCACTTTCCTGCACCAAGCAACACAGCATTCCACAAGTTGATTAGTAATCCCACACAGAGCTAAGAATCAAAATTTCAAACAAAGAATTTCGGTAGAGAAACAGGACGTCGAGAACAGAGTTTTCCTACCTTTAGAATGGTTTTCCCAACATCCACATTSGTACCCTCCAAACGTACTACAAGGGGAACCTTCAGATTCACCTGCAGATTCAATCTCATTCCATATCAGGGGAAACTCACAAACAATTCAATCAACTCGGTGGTRGTTCTCCATGACAGACTATCTAATGAAAGCCAGATAAAAACTGCTCACCTGTTTGGCAGCCGCCACGATTCCAGAAGCAATGACATCACACTTCATAATCCCACCAAATATGTTCACCAGAATAGCTTTAACTCTTGAGTCAGAAGTCAGAATTTTGAAAGCTTCCACCACCTACATACCCAAAGTGAGGTTAATCAAACACCGATAAATCTGTCATTCCGTGGTCCACAATAGCGACAACWACTATCCAAAACCAAATAGCTGCTCTTTTAKGTACTAAGGAATGGGAAATTACATGAATCTACCGAACTGATCCCCTAATTATCAATACCTGTGTACTTCGGTCTCTAAATCCATGAGAACTCAACACATGCAGRAGCGAGAAACAGGACCCARAAAACCGAACMGTGAGTCTAGAAGCATACCTGTTGCTCCGTAGCGTTGCCACCGACATCCAAGAAATTGGCGGGAGTACCTCCACTAATCTTGATAATATCCATCGTTGCCATCGCAAGTCCAGCTCCATTCACCATGCATCCAATCTCACCATCCAATCCAATATAATTCAGGTCCACTTTTGCAGCTGCAACCTGAAGAATATACAGTAGTGGTGAGCGCATTGGCAAGGGTGAAAAATGCAATTCATAAAAGTAAAAAAGCGTAATAAACCAACAATTCTGTTTTCAGGTTAAGCAAGTTTGAACAGTCTTCTAGATATTTCTGCAAAGTGCAGCGACATGCCAAAAGAGATTATTTATTTTTCCCGCACGTTCAGCAGAGAAYCGCCAGCTATCATTGTATCGTGGAAGACAGATTTCCGATAAGTTCACAACATACCTCACGAGGGTCTTCTTGAGTTGTGTCGCGCATGGCAAAAATCTCCTTCTGCCGGAATGCAGCATTGTCATCGAAATTAAGCTTCGCATCAGCAGCCATCATAACTCCTGTCGACGTTTCTGCCAAGGGGTTGATCTACGGGCAATTCATGGTACACAAAAAGTTTAAAGAGTGATCACATCAGTGAGAGACACCAACACTTCCAAACAAACCCCATAATACCCACAAAATAAACTCAGGGGTATCATAATTTGCCTGAAAGGAGACGATACCAAAAGAAAAACGCGTTTCTTTCGTCGTAATCTACAATAATAAAGAGATAAACAAACCGAAACGACTAAACTTTGAAGCTTGTCTGAGAATCATACAACTCGAAATGAGTAGGATCTGACAGGAGGAGCTTCGAACTTGTCCCCAAACATATTGCGGTTCCGAACCTTAACAATGAATATGATGTACTGTAGCATGCTAGTCAAAGATTCTCTCCGAGGGCAAAGGAGATACCTCGACTTGAGTGCAATCTGTCTCAGTGAAAAGCTTGTAAAATTTCTTAATTTGATCGATTCCTTGCTTCAGGTCGACCTTCTTCGGGGACAAACCTTTAACAACCTTTTCAGCTTCCGCATCTGTAATACCGTTCTTGATGTTTATTGGTACCTGCGTATTAAAGACCGCAACATCATCTCAACCCATTAGGTCAAATTCTAGAACATGTATGTCATTGAATATAGAGGTTCCTCGTTTAATTCTGACGAAAAACAAAGAGAAAGAAAACAGAAAGAAAACCTTGATGATCATATCTGGGTACTTCTCAGCAAGATCTTCTATGCTGGTTCCTCCCTTGGCGCAAGCAATCATGACCTGTCTTTACACCACTTTCAAGTTCAGCCCTAAAATTACCCATCGTAATTAGAAAGTGCAATCCAACAAGACTCAAACTAGAATTGCATGCATTTTAAGAACTTTCAACTATAAAAAAACTGAGAACACATTTAAAAAGTTTTTATCATTCCGGTGGAGAGGAAGCAGGAAAAKAACGCACWAAYAACAATGGAGGATTAAAATCTTCCCCAGGAATTCTCTTGGGATAGTTACTGAAGACCAAAAACATAGGAGACGATGCACTTACCGGACCGGCACTAGCCCGATCTAAAGCAATGGCAAAATACATCTCGTTGATCAGATTCAGTTTTTGACACAAAAACACCTGCACCAAACGTAAACAACTTACAATTATGATAATTCCAGAATGAAACTAAACTATATATATCTCTGCATGCAATGATCAAGATCTATGGAATCTGAAAAAGCAGTTCCTAATCTTCGTCAGAAAACCATAGATTTTCACGATGCATTAATTGAGACCTGATAAAAGGACGCAAAAATTCTGTGGGTCATATTCATAAGYCAACATCAAGTGGCCAAAATCATCACCTTATTCACTGGCTTTCCCTCCGCTCCAGTCTGCTTGGTCACCAAGATCTGCCCTAGCATTTTCCCTGCAAAAACAACACCCGCCAGCTCTCAAACCCCTAATCGCAAATAATAGCGGCGCTCCAACAGTCATAAAGAATCATAATTATACAACCAGTTTTGCGCATTCATAAATCGCTGCAGATTCACAGCCTAGTAACACAAAGCTACAAACTAGCCTAAAAATGGTCAACCTCTCTATTACGAAATAGGTACCTGCGATCTCCTCCACCTTGTCCCTTTTCACAATGTGCACCCCCCCCTTGAATCCATTCTTAAACGTTCCCAATCCTCGACCTCCCGCCAGCACTTGGCTCTTCACCACCAACTGCGAACACACTCGATCGCTTATTAACCGAACTAAACTCCCAAACCATCCCACTGAAACCCATTCGATCACCCCCAAACCCTAATCCAAACCCTACTTGAAACCTCCGAAAGACTCACCTCGGCGTCATTCGGGAATTGCTCCTTGAGCACCTTGGCGATCTCCCCGGTGGAAGACACCACTACACCCTTGGGCACATTGACTCCGAATTTGCTCATCAGTGCAGCGCCCTGCATGGAAAAATGAGCATTAGAGATGACGTAAAACCGGGAAGGAAAAAAAAAACAGAGTAAGGAGGGAAGCATTGGTACCTGRTATTCATGGATGTTCAGGGAGCGCGACTGCTGGTGTTGGCAGGGCGAGGAGCGAGGGACGAGTCGCGCCAGAAGGCGGGAGGCCGCATGGCGCGACATGGCGATGGACGAAGAGGAGGCGAGGCGAGGCGACGGAATGGAGCGAAGGGAAGGGAAACAGGGAAACAAGGGAAATGAAGCTGAAGACCAAAGTTAGGGTTTAGGGGACCCAAGGTGGTCTTCTCCGAGTTCCCTTGCTTGGGACAAGTGGGAACTCTTCACGATTTAACCCTGGAGTAGTGAGTAGGATGGAAAAGAACGTTTTTTCATCCAATTTTGTGTTTTTAAGAAGTTGCTTGAGTACAAAAATCTAATGTAGTAAAAACTTTGGTAGCATAGAGAGAGAGAGAGAGAGAGAGAGAGAGAGAGAGAGAGAGAGAGAGAGAGAGAGAGAGAGAAGACATGGGATTTCATCTCTGAAAAGTAAATACATAAAATCCCATTCATATTTAGTTGCAAAATGGTAGCAAATAGAGAGAAAGATTGTGAAGCTTGAATTCATAGGCATATACCCATCTTTAGAGGTTGAATGACAAGCTAAGCCTTTTAGACTTGGTTTTGAGAGGAATCATTGACAAACAATGTTTCTTGAATGTTTCAACCTGTTAAATCTACTATCTATAGTAGTGAATTTGGCTTGTCACTGAGCACTACATTTAGGCTGGAAAGACAGAGCACTATTTACTACATTCAATTTTGCATGTTTTAATTAAACAAATTTTGGACAAGCAATAAAACTAATACCCTACTTGAAGGAGATTTTTTGACTCCACTTTGGACTACCTTGTAGATAAGTAAACATCCTTGAACCCTCAAGAATTAAGAGGACATAATGTGTCTTCTTCAAAATTTCAATGACAAATTTTCAATTGGGTGAAACAAATCTCAATATTTATAAACTAGGGTCTTGTAGGGTAACATTGAATTGAATACTTGTTGCATCTTTTGATTTTCAAAATTTCAATGTGAAAATCATTCTAAAATTTATTTAGGAAATGTGGTCTTATTTAGAAAAGAAGACAAAAAAGAAGATCAAACATTAATCATTTACAATGAAAAAGAAGAGGGGAGATGGAAAATGATATTTTCTTAGACATTTCTAGTCTTTGGTCTACATAAAAAAACTGGTTATGGAGGAAATAATTTCAAAGTTGTATTTTTAGCTTTTCTTTTAAATACAAGGTTCATTATAGTGTGATCAAGAATAAAAACTAATTAGAGTAATTCCAAATTTCTTGAAGATGTTCCAAATGATGTGCTAATAATACCACTTTTTAAATTTCAAAAATTGATGAGTATTTATATTTTTTTATATTCTCGGATCCAATTTAGTCATTTTGGTTTTCTACTTCCATTTGAAATGCTTATGCATTTGAGAGAATTTTACCTTTAATTTTCTAAAATTTAAAAAACACTTCATTTGCCTTAGATTCCAATCCAATTTTTTAGAGAGTGGGTGGGTAAAAAAGCATTATTCATTTTTAAATAATTTTTCTTCCTCCAAAGTTGTTTATTTTTGCCTATAAGTTGATCATCCAAAAATTTTATAATATAAAATCTAATGGTCAATATTTTCCACTATTAATTCCATTCATTCTAGACAAAGTAGTCTTCACTTTTGTATGGTTAAAATTAAAAAGTCAAGAACATCCATGTGCAAAAAAAATATCAAAGTGGGTCAAAGATTTGAAAACATCTATTGTCAAAAAGTTGTTAGGCCTTGAGGAGTTAAAGGTTAATCCCTTGGCACTTAAATTAATCCTAAAAGTTTTGCATATTTTATACTAGTATGTATTATGTACCTCAATTTCATCAAATATATCATTGATACTGAAAGTGTGGTCTTTTAGAACTCAAGCATTAATTTGGATGAATTGAAATTTTGAAGTCAAAAAAGCCTTTGGAACCTCTAAATATGTTCATCATTCACAATTGGAACGTTGGAGTGMTGAGGGGTTGATTGAATATTACACCAATAGAACAAGTGACTATTTTAAAGCTCYTCAATAATGATTCAAATTGGAAATGTCAAATATAGATAATTAGTAGGCATCAAGGTTGGGAATTTAAAGCAAATGATTGGTATGTCAAGAGTGAAAACCCAAAATAAACTTTGATGCCACTTTTCCACATGAGAAAAAGTAGGAGAGAATATGGGAGCTTTAAGGAGAGAGCAAGAAGAAGAGATTTTCAAAATGCATCCCTTCTACTTGCATTTTGAAAAACTCAAAACTAGACACTATTCTTGATGACTCAAGTAGCTACTCTAGCCCCAAATGTTGGAAAAAACAAAAGTTCAAAAATTGCTCTCGTATACAACTTCAATGCCCCCTATTTGAATTTGGCAACAAACTTTTGTCACTTAAATGTGTAGAAGTGAAGATTTTGATTGATATTTCATGTTGTTGTATGTGTGTAGGCAAGTATTGTTAATAAAGGCTTCTAGAACAATGTCGATTGTAGGAAGTTGCATTAATCGATGATTTATAGTTTAATAAGATATTATCACTCCGCAAGTGAAGAGTAGGGTCGCCACATCCATTTCAAATATTTTCTTATTTTTAAATGAGAATATTCTATAAGATTCTTTCTCTTCCAAACAAAATAATTTATTTTTCAGAAATAAATTTCCAGAAACTTTGGCAATTGTTTTTACAAACAAAACTTCAACAAAAATTGCAATTTTTTCTGCACCCATGTTCTACAATGTTGCTCACTCTAAGTGGATAGAGTTTAAGTTAGGAGGCTCAAACTCCAATGGGGCTATAAAAGCAAACATGACCCGCAAGTACATTTTGCTTTCTTCAATGTACCAACTGTTTACATTTCAGGAAGTGGTTGCTTTTGATGACCACTACATTTCAACTTCAAAAATTTGTAACTAATCTGCAAAGGTCCAAAAAATATGAATTGACTTGGGTTAAATGCCTTTTTTTTTCCCTCCTAAAATTTATTGAAAACTGTTTGAGGAGCTTATAGCTTCCCCAAAATGGCAGTCAAGTCTTAAATGGTCGCTTTAAGAGCCTCCCACCTTAAAAGAAAGGTTGAATGTCAACTTTGAATTCACGATTAAGTGTTATCATCAACGTTACAAGTTGCTACAAATGTTTGGAAAGTTGCTACAAACGTTGTTGTAGGGGTCAATTCTAGTAGTATAATAGTACTCAGCAAGAGCTAGTGAAAGCCAAAAGGCTAAGGGGGAGAGGCGGAAGCCCTCCTTCATATAACAGAAAAACAACTTATAGGTTTGGGTCGCGGAAATGGTGAGGAACTGAGTAATTCCACCTGCCATTTCCGTTGATACAAAAGAGAGGAGACCATTCCAAATGGAGGGCTTTCTCAATACAATCTAGAGATTCAGTGTCTTTAATGACGTTGTGAAAGTGACGCCAAATTGTGACACCGACGTGAAGAGTGGATGTCCATGTTGAGGAGAGAATTCTTTCTCTATTGACCGCTTGGTTACCGTATCTCATGTTGCACCTATCTATCCAAATGTACCATAAAAGAAAACTCCTAAGGATACCCCAGGGTTGACCTACGTAGTCAAACTTTTCAACATTTCCTATGCAATTAATATCAAACTGCCCTATTAGGGCTTGATCAAAATTTTGAAAGGCAAGATATCCAGCACTAGATGTACTCAGCAAGAGCTGCAACAAGTTCTTTCAGAAACTTGCAACTGCAAAGCAATATTTGAAGACGAGCTTGACTAAGGTGAAAGCACCCATAACCGATCATTTAAACATTTCAGCATAGCTGAAGGCAACTTTTTCTAAAAATAATATTTTTGTAGTATTAGCGAGTGAAAATCATGAATATTCAAAAAAAAAATTAGATTTTTTGGACATTGTATGTAATTTCTATGATTTTTTGAAGTGACTGCTCCTTAGACCACTGGAACTGTCCTATAGGTGTACCTAAATCTAAACACTGCCAAAATCAGCAGTCAGCAAATCAGAATTGAGTATGTGTCATTCATATGTGTGAGCCAATCACAATCAAGTATGTGTAAGACATATTAACTACAACCAATGAACGCAATTAGGTGTAGTCTATGGTACAAGATTGGGTACCCGTGCGCTAATGGGTGTTTCTACCTTATTGTTACGTTCTACCGGCCTTCTTGCCACCAGCCCTTTTTTTTATGGTTTTTAAAAAAGTGCTAGGATGGCAATCACTTAAAATTTGGTGAAGCATTTTATTAAGGATACCTAAGGTCGAGGCTTTTATGTCGGAGTGTGGTTTTGGGGGAGATTGCCACAGAAGTGTGGAGCGATCGCTTTGGGGAAAAGAGCGCACCGCATCTATCGAGATCAAATTTTTGCAGCTCTTGGATGAATTCATCATGCAATTTCAAAGTAGGAGGTTGCAGACTACTATAAGGAACACTAAGCAGCCCGGAAAGATGGGCATTTAGCCAAGTCATGCTTACTACAAAGTCCAAGGTCCATGTGTTTGATTAGATGAGTTAGCTGGAATCATGAATTTCTCAAATGAATTTATTGTCTTCCATCTTAAATGTCAGTAATTMGTAACCCAAATCAACCCAATGCAAATCGAAGAAGAATCATCCTAGCCAAGGCTGGTGTAAATGACGAGTCCATTGGCCCTAATTCTACAAATTGCACAAACGAAGAGTCACTTGGCATACTTCTACTAATTCCAGCTAGTTCTACAAATTGCACCACAGGAACGCCTCCCTTGTTGCTTCATTTTGGAGGTGGACGTATCCTAAACCCTAAACCCTAAACCTCTAGCCTGGCAATCGCTGCTGCAGTACGTTCAGGCTTCAACTCTTGCATTGCAAGGCTACTTCCAGTTGAAGGATTTCTCGAAGGGGAGTGTCGACTTACGAGCTCCGGATTTATGCTTCTCGAAGCCAAGCTTGGCCATCAATCCAGCTGAGCTGCGAGAAATACTGTGCTTCCGCGTCGCTGAGCTCATGCGACCAGTCCACTCGTTGGGAGACGTCAGAGCCTGGTCCAGAGCATTGGTATTGCCCGTAGTAAACAGTTCTGCACACCCAAAATGATCCATCCATATTTCGAAAGTGAGAACCTGTGTACCGAAATTTTTGGATGTCAAGATAGGAAGATGACTTTGGTGAATGACGTCCAAGCAGTGAATCTTCTAATGGTCAAAGAGGAACCCCGACTACATGAAGTCACATCCTCTTAATCGGGTAACGGGATTCTCTTCACCCTCTTCACCTACTCAACCATTTGGGTAATGGAATTCCCTGATTTGTTTAGTGAATCTTGCAAGCAATTGTTTCTTTTTCTCAATTCACTGACTCTCAAACCCACTCTAATGGCCATATTCGTAATTTTGACCTAATTGCCAGAGTCTATTGGTGCTTATCCACATACGCCCTTCCAGGCTGACAGAATTCTAGGGAACATAGCTTTTTAGAGCACATGTCTCGAAGTGAAGTGGTTTGGAACTGCATCCATGCTAGTCTGGGATTAGGTTTTAGAACTCTAGGGTTTCAGTAGCTAGGGCAACTAGAAACCCATCTGAGCACTTGAAACTCTTAACTTCAGAACCTGATCGAAGGTCACTTAAATTTGGCATGAATTCTGAAATTTCCCGAACTAGGAAACACGTACGTACAACATTTCACCTGAAATTAAAACGTGTACATCATGAGTAATTTGGTTTGCTTGKGCTGAAATGAGAGGAGGGTCCAAGCGAGAGAGAGGGAGAGGGAGAGAGGGAGAGCAATGGTTGTACCGTTCTCGAGAGGGGTTCGACCAATCTGCCCAGCCTGCAGGTATGATGGTGCTGTCCATGAACGTGTACAGGAAGACGACTCGCGAATATGGTCCCCAAGCGCGGCCCAAGAACACCTGCCCTGTTCCTGATCCCGTGACCTTGCAATTGATGAACACAAAGCCTGTGTTCTCGTCGGAACTCGACCTCTTTTGAGCTGTCAGCGACCCAGAAATGTAGGCTTGTGTGGCGATCTCATGAATTTCACAGCCCTGCATCCGGTCCATAACCAAGCTCACAAGATCAGAACATGCTCTAGCTACACTGTGCAGATAGTGTAAGTGGAGTTGTAGGCACAACAAAGGTTTACAGAAGTTTTTATAAGTACGATCGATTTGTCAAGATTTTGTAAGTTTTTATAAGTACAATCAATTTGTCAGGATTTTGTAGTGTCAAGGTTGTCTTCTGCAGGTGCGCTAGATTCTTCACGAGTTGTGATTGACCATGGGAATTGGCAGGCCTACACAACTTCAATGCATGGGGTAGTGCATGCTCTGCGCACTAGTAGAGTGCATCTGCTATACTGCAACCCCCACAATGTCAAGTCCAAGTTTTGAGGCAACAGTGTTTCATAGTCTCTCGTTGACTCGACAGAAGAGTTTGTAACCCATATTTCGTATGCATCAAAAACTGTCTTTCATTTCAGAGGTGTCCACATTGTATAGGACATATATCTGACTACATTCTCTTTGAGTTCTAGGTCAGTACGAGTCACGCATCTGGATGAAAWACCTGTTACTGACTTTTTCTAGTAACTTGGCTGCTTTATTTAAACTAGCTACTGTAGTGCTTAAACCCTTTTACTCAATGTGAGCTCTTTGATCATCCAAAGACTGCGTGCAGATCCATATGCTTGAGCTGCGACAAAGCAACGACCTTGGCATAATGTCAAAGACTGCCTAAAAGTGCATAAATGAAGCTAATTCTTTTGTCGAGAATTAGCTGCATTCATGCAATAATCTGGAAATGGGTAGACCTATATATATGTAGAGAGAAACAACGATACCTTGAAGACCGATTGACCGTTTCCAGAAATAATGTCAATGTTGCCCTCGAAGTAACAGTCCTTGAAGTAATGACGACCAGCAAAATCAAACAGTGTGTCTTGCCCTCCATAAAACCCACACGAGTAAAAAGCTGCCATGTCTGCAGCTAACAAAACGGCGACTGCTTGGCCGTCGACTTGTCCTGGTTCTGCTGGTGGCGCATCATTCTGCAGSGATCAATCTTTTCAGAGGCACATCTAAGGTAGAGCCTCCAACAACCATACACGTAGTACATAAAGAGACTCCATTGACCATACATATGAGCTTAAATTTGTGCTGAGTGTGAAAATACTGACATTTAGATTTTGCAATTGATTTTCAGCTTACCACAAATTAAATCAACCAATGTGCAAACTTCGAGAAGGTCCAGTGTCTAGATTGTAATAGGAAAGGTTCCAGGTTCACCTCTGTGGTGAATGGAACCTCTCCCTTCCGGTACAAAGAAAGGAGACTCTAAATTAGTTACTCTTAATTACCAGCTTCTGCATTCTCTTCTCAACTCAATCGAAATGCACAATTAAAAAAASAGAATTATTCTAGGTCTTGGTTGCCAGATGGCAGCCGTAGACACTCGAGCTCCTGTCTACTTGTGTGGGGTTCCGAAATAAGGTGTGTGCCCTACCTCTCTCACAAAATAAGCATAGGAAATGTGAATAGTATCGTCATTTAAATAGTTTTGCCTCGRCATGAAGTAGCCCACAGCTGATGGACTTAAAATTGCAGCTAGCTAACCTGGAATCCGATGCCTTTGGCGACAAAGTTTTGTGCCCACACGGTCACAGTTGCACTGTCCGCAGTCCCGCTCGTGCTGGCAGCCTCGCTGTGAGCGATGATCGTGGAGGATCTTCCTTCTCCTTGAAGAATTAAAAAGGGCTTACTGGACGGAATGACAATCTTTTCACTGCAAGGAGCAACAAGCATTTGTCAGTCGTAGGTAAGAAACTCGGGTACATATATTCTTCAGGGAACAAAACAAAACAAAATTAGAATCGCTTAAGCTTGAAATCGTCTTAAGTATACACATAGTTACCGGTAGACACCAGCTCGAATGGAGATTTGCACCCAGGCTSCATTGTTATCCGGAACGGCGTTCACAGCATCTTGAACTGAACTGAAATCCGTGTTGCCTTGCTTCCCAACGGTAATATAATTCCTGTTGCTGGGGAGAGTCTGGGCATGGCCAGGAGCAGCTACCCATAGCCCAAGGACGAGCAAGACGACGCTCAGCAGTCTCACATCGAGTTTCTTCTGATCAGTCATGGTACACTTTACTAAATAATTCCTCTCTGATTTGTGGAGTTTTGTTCGACCTAGAACGAGTCTTCAAACTCAAAGAATGGCCAGCAGTGTCGAGGTTCTCCAAGTGGAGTCTATTAGGTCGTCCTTCAACGATTAAATGAAATGCAGGAATCTCATGAATCCATCCTAAATAACAATGTATACATCAAGGAAAGAGCTCGCTCTAATATATCAGTGCTACATTCTCTCTCATAAAAAAATTCTAGGGGAACATAACAACAGGACAGAAGAACTCCGATCGGGTCCCTATGAATCAAGAGTTTGCTGCCAGGTCAAGATTCCACTTGAAAATCTGGTACAAGAATCACTATTAACCCTCTCAGGAAGTGGACTCTAGCTCTAGCTAGCCCTACACTGAATTCAACGTCAAGGCAGCTCAGACTTCTACAAAAGAATTGTCAAGGAGATCATGATTCCCCTCCCGCGGCTTCCATCGAAAAGTGTCATCAGCACCAAAACTCCCACCATGGGCATGAGTGAGAACTGTACCGTAAAGTCTTGTGACGCACACACACACGATGTGCATTACCCCATTACTCAAGAAAGCAGCAAGTCAACATTTTGCAGGAGAGAGATCTATTCTAGAATGCTTTTGCAGGCCTAGCTTGATCGAGAAGGGTGTTGAATCCCAGTTCTGGGCTGGGCAGGCTAGCTAGCTAGCTAGGGCGTCTGACAACTGAACTCGATCGTACCAGTTGAGGTTAATTAGACCACGCAGGGATTGATCAGTGGTATCGAATGTGATCAAGTTAATTGCTAATCTTAACATTTGTGAACTCAAGTCTAAATGACAAGTAAAATTTTCCGATTTGGTAGAGGTTTTGCGTAATCTAACTTAGCCGCTCTTGAGAACACTGATCGCTTCATTTGTGTCAGAAAAAAAAATGAGAGAGGGAGAATACTGATCGCAGTAACTGTAGCTGATGGACTGGTAAGCTTAGTTACGTTCGACATTGAGACAGCTGTGGGATGCAGTAATGACACCTGACAAGCTCCACATGAAACTGATAATCAATCGATCATTCTCCTACAGCTGATTCATGCTTAAATTACTGATATAAATTAACTGGTTACTGGCAACTACCAGGAATATTTTGAAGTTCCCATCCTACCGCTTCAGTCTTACAGCTGATTCATGCTTAAATTACTGATATAAATTAACTGGTTACTGGTAACTACCAGAAATATTTTGAAGTTCCCATCCTACCGGTTCAGTCTTAGAGTGTAAAGTGTAAACCTAGATTCTAGAAGTTAGAATTTCTTGACGCCACATGGTCATGAGTCGTGCCTTTTTTTTTAAATTTTTTTATGAAGTGCCAAAGTGGCGATATAAAATGTTATGGCGGTGCTCCAAGTTTCAACAGTCATCCACAAATCGGATAGAAACTATCACATTTGCACGCATCGCATGTTCATAATTTAGTTTTCATCCACAATTTGGCAATTTCATCCAAAGTTTTCGAGCAAAAAGCTTCACTAATTTGTTGCCGTTTTGAAGCCAAATTAATTTTTTTATCGTGCAAGCTAGCACCAGAAAGCCAAAAAAGAAGCCCTGGTCATGCCCTCCTTAAAAAAACTCCTCTTAGAATGATTTGTCATGTGAAATTTGTTCAATTGTATGTGTAGTCTTTGAAACATGCTACAAGAATTTGTCATCTAAGTCCATGAAGCTTAGATAGTTGAGCCATTTCCAACATACCCTCCATTCACATCAATATTCAAGACCGGAGTTACATTTTTTCTTTTGGTTCCATGTAAGTGTGTTAGTTCCACTTGACACACCATAATCTCTATATTCCAACTCAATGCATAGATGGATATCCGCATTATAGATTGATCAAGACCACATGTGTGTTGATAAATAGAATCCAAATTAATCCAACAAGGAGACAAATGAGATCAACATGAAGCTGAAGAATATTATTTTGTGATTAGCGAACTTGAAATGTTTGGTGGTAATGTAGTAAATGATGTTGAATAGCACAATACCGTTGTACTCCATCTAGACAACAATTTTCAATCGATGAGGTGAAACGTAGGAACAATTTGTTCTCAATACAGGTAGATCCCTCTTTGTGCATGGTGCCGAGATTATGCATTAAGAGAGGTTTCTGCATTTTGAGAGATATATTAATGGCTACATAATTCATGTTAGCTCTATCTACACTACTTTTAAAAAAAACTGCTTCAAATAGTTGCCGGCCCACCTATGAGAACCAACTACTATGCACTAAAAGGAGATACACCAACTCAATGTAGGAGGCTCCCCAAATGTAAACTATGTGTATGAGTTGCTTTTTAATAGCCTTCAGCCATGTACACACAATGTACATTTTAGGAGCTGTGCGGGGTAGAACCCTATGCCATTTCAACTTCAAATTTTTATAACTAATTCCACAAAGCTCCAAAAAATATGAAACGACTTGGATTAGATGCCAATTCCATTTGTCTTTCACAAAAACTTTACTAAAAATAATTTCAAGAAGTTTTGCCTCCCCTAAGTTCAATTTCAGCTCTTAGGTGGGCGATTTCTGAACCTATTACTTTACAAGAGTTCTCTAAGTTGCATGTTTAAGGTGGGAGTACCAATTGCCACACCTGTTTCTATTGATAGGCCCTAGCATTAGAAAAATTTTCAGCCCTACAGAGGGCTGTTGACTTCATTTTCGGCACCCCCGCAGTGCTAATACAGAAAAATAAAAAAATACTTTTTTTTTTGCAAAAAAAAATTAAAAAAATTAAAAAAAATTAAAAAGGTAGTCAATCTAATGTGGACCTGACGTGGCACCAGTAGTGCCATGTCAGATTTCAAATTTTGAAAAATAAAAAATAATTTTTTATTTTTATTTTTTTCTGTAATTGCACCGCAAGTGTGCAAAACTCGCAGTCTCTTGGAGGGCTGAAAATTTTCCCAGTGACTCACCCAATTGTATTCCTAGACTTTAGTGAATGTGTCCTCCAAATGTTTAATTTTGATTGGCTAACACATGTGAAGGACACATGCTTAACTTTGATTTGTTGATAGCTAATTTTTGCAGAGTTCAGATTTGGATGTACCTATGGAACAATTACAATGGTTTAGGAAGCCGGCTCTTTGAAAAATCATAGAAATTTCATACAGCATCCGAAAAATCTGTTTCTTTTTAATATTCATGATTCTCACTCATGAATACTTTGAAATTTTAATTTCAGGAAAAGATGCCTCCAACTAAACTGAATTGCTTATATGGACGTTTTTGGGTGCTTCCACCTTAAACCCATAATGCCCGAGGTTATTGACCATTTTTTGATTGTTGCCCGACTTTGAGCAGAATTTTTGGGCGGAAAAAAACTTTTTTTCAATTATTTTTTAATTATTTTTTAAATTTTGGGCTCTCTTTTAACATTTATATTCAAAACTAAGATCGCTACAGTCAAACAAAAATTATAAGTGAAATAGCACAAAGTGTTGAGAACTTGCCTAGTGTTGAAAAACTTATTATTTGGGGAAACTGTTGGTGTTTACATTACTAGATCTTATGCATTTTTTCACAAATCAATAGTAACCACAATTTTGACCAATCAAAAAATATTCAAATGCTAAAGACAGAAATTGTATTTTTGGTGAATTTTTAAGGTATATCTTTAACCCCTAAAGTCCCATGGCCTATTTTCTCTCAAAATCCATTCAAAATTGCCATTTCTATTGCAAGGTGCAAAGCTTTCAAACTTTTCAATTTTTTTGCATATCTAACCATAGGATCTAGTATATAAATGTATATGAAAATTTTCACAAACTTTGACCGCATAGATTGTAAGATATCTGTGTATAAAGTGAAAAAACAAGCTTTTTTTTATACATTCTATGAGTAGATTTTTAGGCTTTGGAGGTTCCTAATCAAATTTTTTTGCTCTACTGAGCTTGAAATTAAAATTTTATGTGTTGAAGATTCAAGTTGAGGATTAGGAGAAAAAAATTCAAGAAAAACACACTTGATATTCAATCATTCAAAAAATGTTAAATAGAAGTAGGTCCAAGATTGGAAAATAACTAAATTGTTAATAGCTCTAAGATGGGATTGAAACACAATAATCCCAACGGTGAGATTGTTTTGGCAAGTAAACTTAACCTTATCCAATAATTTTTTTTCAAAAAATTGTGAAAATTGCATTTAGAAATGAATCCTATAAGTTATTTTTTCGAGAGGATGCTTAGATTGCCCTAAAAACAAGATTGTCCATAACTTTCTCATTATTAGGCCAAATAGAATGAATAAAAGCTTGAGATGTACACAAAAATATAATCTTTGAGAAAATGAAAAATGAAAAAGAATCATATTTTTGTGATGTTTTTTTTGCCCAACAAATTGAAATTTATGCATAGTATGGCATAACTTTTGCCCCCGGGCGCTGACTGAGACAAAAATTATATTTTCGGAAAGCTAATGTGTTTTTCTATCATCAAAAAAAGTTTCAAAAAATTATGTCAAAAATTGAGATAACACGAGCCTGCCCAAAATCCCAAGTGTCCCTCGAGGGGACACTTGGGAGTTGGGACTTTAGGGGTTAAAATTTGTTTGGAGAGGATCTAAAATACTTTTATAGTTTTTACCACACGGATATTTTTCTATTTTTTGTGCGTTACATTATCTTCTTTGATTCAAACTTCAAAAGTTATAGAACTTATATTATATAACACATTTGTGTTTTTCCCAAACCCCTTGGGCTTTAAGGGGTTACACATCAAAATTTACTCATAGACCAATTAACTTAGTTTTAAGTTATATAGTTCCTCCTTGGATGGATGGATCAATCAGGTGCCGCTTCTGATTGATGGAGGGTCACTCGTACAATAGTAATTCAGCACCGACTGTCTCAACGGCTGTGTTGAGATAACTTCAGTTGAAGTTACCGCATGCAGCACATGCTTTCTGAAGTTCATGATCTGTGTGTCAGCAGACTGGGCCGGGGTGGACTGGCGGCCAGGGTGAACTGACCCCCTCATTGCCCCTTTTTTTACCCCTAGGAAAAATACTGGAATTTTTTTATCTATCATGTATGACAAAATTTGCAAATTCTGAATTCATGTTTGCAATCAGAGTCCCCAAATTAGCTTGGTAAGTGTAGAAATACAAAATTGACGCAGCACAAAATAGGGGGCGATTATTACATTTACCTTTTGGCAGAGGCAATGAGGGGGTTAGTTCACCCTAGCTGTAGACTGGTCTCCTTGCTCGGCCACTCCAAGTAAATATACAGGGGTGCAAGTAAAATGAAAAGCCCCCTATATGGGCCCGATTAATTTACCTTGAATGACAGGAGGTCCTAAAATGGATCAAGTTCTAAAACCAATAAGGCTCCGGGGGTACATTTTGCACTCTCCAATGTACAAGCATCCTACATTTTGAGGAGGTGGTCCATTTTAAAGCCCATTGAAATGCACTTTTCTGCAACTTCAAAAATTCAAAACTAATTCCACAGAGCTCCCTAAAATATGAAACAACTTGGGTTAGATGCCAATTCCACTTGTCCTTGAAGGAAAATCTATTGAAAATTATTTCAAGCAGTTTCACCTTGCCAAAATTCAGCTTSAGCCCTTAGATGGGCTCTTTATGGACCTCCTCCCTCACATCCCTCCCGATTAATTTGGGACATTCAATTGCAAATATCAATTTAGAACTTGAAAATTCTATCATCACTAGTAGAAAACATAGGAATTTTGACAGAATTTTGTTGATTTGGTCGCGTTGTCCCGGTCACTGTTTTGTTGATTTCATTAGAAATCTGTCAAAATTCCTGTGTTTTCTACTAGTGCATGCGAGGAAAGTTAAAAAACTCATGGTTTTACCAAGTGGCCGAACAATGCAAATACAACAAAAGTGAAAATAAATCACATACTACATGATCACCAAAGGTACCACAATAGGTTGCACTTAATTTCTTTTTCAAAAAAAAATTGAATTTTTTTTCCCATATATCTGCATGGTTTGCAAGAGGCAATTGGTCTTCTAGAGAATCTAGATTTTTTCTAATGCAAGGTCAAGTTGTGCTGAATGATCCATAAATGAAGTCTAGATAAAATCATAAAATTAACACATTATAATCTCCAATACCTAATGAATTTCAGCCAATTTTACAAACACAATACGGATATGCAAAATAGAAATACGTTACGCTCCGGATACTAAAATATGATACAAATATAGATACATGGTACCAAATACCAAAATACGATAGTTAATCCATATCGTTTGATATTGACAGTACATTTGAAAATTACAAATAAGGGGTCGGTTAGGGTTAGAGTTTGGGTTGTTATTAGGATTAGGGTTCAAGTTTGGCTTGGAGGAAGTGTGTGCTAGGGATTAAAAAATCATTTAAATTGGAATTGCTCACATTCACCTGCAATGCACATTTGCTCACTATCCACTCAAAAGACATCCTTGAAGTAACCATGACTCTAATTCTGGATTCATCCAGATGGCTAGATTGTTCATAATTGCCACACATTGGATTAACCATAATTTCCAAACCAAGTCTTTCATAAAAATGTGCATGGTTTTCAACGAGTGAACTCCTAAAAAACCATGTTGCATTTTTGGCAATATAGCAATTTTGGGCAACTCTCTACAAATGGATTTTTTTATCTTTTTATTTTTTTATTTTTTATTTTCATACAACATGTAGATGAGTTTTTTCTTTAATCCCTAAAAAACCAACAAGTGTTTTTTTTGGCTACATAGCAATTTTGAAGAGGTACGTGTGACTAGGGATTTCTATAGTAAAATCTTTTGTCCTAAATTTTAATAGAAATCAGGGACAAGAAATATCTTTCATATGCACTAAATTTCATGACATTTGGAAATATGAATAAAAAATTGTGGCCTAATATGTTTCTTTTTTTCATAAATGGGCAGTTCGGGAAAATTAGAAAAAATCTTTTTTTTTAGAAAAAAATAAATTTGAAATTGGTTTTTTAGAGTTATGTATATGTGAAAAGGTTTCAATCATTCCGTTTTAATCAACAAGGCAAAAGTTATGAGGATTTTTTGTTTGCGGGCAATTATGGATTTTCTACTTTAAAATAAACTTTAAAGTTTTTGTATCTTACTCAATTTTTAATATTTTTGAATAAAATTAAATCTTGGGATGTAGATTATTTATTACGACAATGCAACCATTGGGATTGACATTTTTCAATTCCATAACTTAACTTGTAACAGTTTAGTGTTTTGAATGATTCTCTACTCCTGAGAAATTTATCAATTTTTTCAGAATGTAACAATATGAATTTAAACTAAACATATTTTGGGTCAATCTTATGCAAAAACAATGCATTCTCCATACCTTTAAGTAAGGTTATTTGTTTGTTACATTGAGATCTTATGGACTATGTGCTCGTTGGTCATATTTTTGGTATGGTTGAAAAGCCCTCTAAGAAAAAAGGTGCATGGTCTTGGTTTCATGGTGTTTGGACCTACGGTGTGATATATACTGAAATTTGAAGTTTTTATGAATTAAAATATTAAAAAAATATTTTTACTTTTATTTTGACTGTAGGAATGGCAAAAGGTACACTAGTTATCACTTATGGATTGAAAGATTATAATATTTGATTAAGAGGGTGTTAATATTGCGATAATGATTTAAAGTCCTAAAAAATTGTTTTTACAAATTAAATCCAAAATTGAAGTCACAAAAACAAATATGAAGTTAAAAGACATACCATGATTAACTATAATCAATTTATTTCTTTTTAACCTCTACTTGGATTTTTTTTTTAATGAATATCCAAGGAGATTTTTTTTCCAAGCTAGCACTAGAGTATTTGAAGCTCATCACCAAGAGCCTCTAACAATAAAAAAAATAAAAAATTGCAATGGACGCCCGTATCCAAAATCTTCAATTGAAAAATCATAATTTTTCTTCTCAAAGTCAGATTTTTGATGCTTAAAATAGACATAATAGGATCCAAATTATTAAATATTTACTAAAAATTATATTTTAGCAAGCTTTTGTTTATTTCAAAGTTTAGTCCACACCAAAATATGTTGTCTTGGGCCTTTAGAGGTCAACAAGTGTTTTTGGTGATTGAAATATTTTTTAAACTTGTTTAAGTTCTTCAAAGTCAACGATCTACTATTCTAAAGGACAACAAGGGCTACTTAGACGAAGAAGAATAGTTTAGTTATAAAAGCACAAGAGTTTTGATTATTATGCTAGATGTGATGATAGATGACGGAAATTAAAAACAAAAAACTCCAATAATAAATGTGCTGAAGAACATAAAACAACAATGTTTCTACATACATCTATGCCCTAACATTCTTTAATGCCCCCCATCTAGGTTCGTGCCCAATCAATGACATTTCCACCCATATCCATAAGTGTGCGCCCAAACATTCTACATTGCCGTTCATCTCCATCTGCACTTGGATAACAATGTTTCATCCACACCCATATGTCTGCACCTAGACTTCCTACATTGCTACCCATTATTGCCCCCACAATATGTTCCCATACCTAGTGTCCGCACCTTGATTTCAACATCGAACGCCATGTCTTTAGACCCTGGTAAAGATAAATCACAGTAATTTTTTTTAACTTGGAAAAATTTCAAACCCTAAAAAATCGGTGCAAGTCAAACCGTCAAGTCAAACCGTCCTATTTGTCCACCCATCCGGGATGTGCTATGACCTTAAACCATTCAATGTGACAACCTTGGCTATTAGTGGACCCTTGGAAACAAGCCTTCTGGCAAATGCGCGTTTATCTATACTTTGGTGTTTGCCTTAAGCACCATTGATTATATTTGATCTGCCTAAGGTTGCCGTTGGTGAGTAGATAGCTTGGTTGCCAATGAAAAATTTTATTTTCCAATTTTTTTCTCAATAACATCTATGAACAATCTTGGACAATCATTTATCAAATGGGGTTTATCTCCAAAGATTATTGTTTGTACTTCCTAGTTTAATAATAGATGAGACGGATTTTGATTGGCTATTTGTATGAGTTTTATATTTTTGAGCTTCCCATCGGTATTTGTATTCAATTTTGGAGAGAGAAAGGCATCAACAAAAAAGGTGAAGATGATAAAGGTTATGATACAAAGGTCACAACGCCAATGCATTCATAAGGAATACTATGACAAGTATGAATTTTCTACTAGCGTAAGGCATGCCTACATTACAAACTACTACAAGCCACCTTCCCTCTTGTATGGACATCAAAGAATTTATTGCTTAGGAAATTCTCCCCTAGGAAGAACATTACTTGGTAGCAATTGCCATAGTCACATTTGAAACCATAAACACTTGTACAAAATTGAGCTTCATTGCAAGCCATGCATTTTCAACTTCATTCTTGGAGAGTTCATCCATCACCAAAGCTAGCATAATAATTAAATAACATTCTTGTGCTCCCTAGCACTAGTTGTCCCTAGAATAGTAAATTATGGACTTTTGAAAGCAATATTGCAAAAATTGAATGAATGAAGGGAAATTACAAAAGAAGCGAAGATTATTTAGAAAGGCATATTGTATGAAGCAATGAAAGATATAATACAAACATAATTAAAAATTGAATTAAAGAAACCGAAACCAACAATGAAGTCCATTATCACCATTCTAGACACCTATACCTCACTCATTCAATGCATTGGATATATGAATGGAGTCTAGAAAGATGGTGTAAGAGTTGAGGGCAAAAGTTGTCAGTTTAACTCTTAAAGGATGTTGGAAACTTTGGGCCTTCAATGTAGAAGTGGCATTTTAGGATACAAAGTCATATTTGTGTATGTAGAGAATGTACAATAAACCTAAATTTGTTTTCGGAACTTAGATATGTGTATTGCCAATGTTGCATGAATTTTTTCAAGACTTTTTAATTGTATTAGTTAATATTTAGAAAACATTTATACTATGAAAACATTCAAAATTGATGATTTTTACGTACATAATTGTCTCCTATAGGAAACTGCCAAATGTGATTACGAATGTAGTCAAATGGCAATGTACACCAATCGGATGAGGATATTGCGGCCTTTTGATTTGTAGATTTAAACGGCATCATGTTTTAAGGGCAAATGATTTCTTTATTGTAAGTACCTAAAATATGTTATTTGATCATAAATTATATGCCACAAATAGCCTTTCAGAGTAAAGCATGAAGTACTAACTACACTTGATCAATGTGTTCATTAGTATACAACCAAAAATATTTGTAGATTTTATGCATTGCATAGCACAATAACATCACACAATCAACATATACTTCAATAACACGTGGACTATTAGTTAAATATAGACATCCATATATTTTGATATTTGTTCTATAATTGCGGGTTAGTTAATTCAAAGGTCAAATAATAGTTATTTTCAAGTAAACTTTTATGTTAGCTAAATTAAAAGCTAACTCAAGAACAAATTGACGAAGCTTTACTTGATTGTTAAATGATTAATTTAAAAAAAGAAGAAGCTCTACAACCTATGAAAAAATGACACGTGTCCCCCTTCTCTTATTCATGTGCGATTTTCATGAAAAGCAACAGTTTTGTCATAGCAATGTGCTCAATGTGCTCTCCAGACACAAACATAATGATGGCGCCGTCTCTCTGCGAAGGTGTGTTTGTAGACGTCTTCTTCTGGGTCAAATGTTGAATTGAAGCTCGCAGGAGGACTACTGGACTATGGTGGACGACGGTGATCTGTGGAGTCTGGGAGCGTGATTCCTAATTCACAAATGCTTGATCAATTTGTCGATCGCAACGTCCGTTTGTTTGAAGTCCGCATCAATCCCGCATTGTCTACTCTGTGCGGGACTCTTTGCAATTACTGGCGAGGAAGCTTGGAGTCCATATCTGCATTCAGACCAGGATTGGAAAATCGAATTTTGCTGCAACATSGAGTGTCTGGTTTGTACGATTGGGGGTCTGGAACCCTAAACCCGAGGGATTTCACAGTTCACGATTTGCATCCCCGAAATTCAGCTTTGCGCGATTATATATGAGTCCAAGAATCTTCCTCAAAGTMCAAGAGCTCCTCGTAGGAATGGACGAAACTCGTGACGACCGCTGCTTTCGCTAACGACGTRAGTGAACAATCGCATTTCTTTCCAACCTTGCTTGCTTTCTCGAAAGTTGCTTCAGGGTATCGGGGATTCTAAAACTCTATATTGAGGGTTTAGGGTTTAGAGTTTAGGATTAGAAGACGGGAAGCTGCGAACTGAAGTCCGCAAGGCATAAATTCGCTCTGATAGTTTTATGAAGATTCGTATTTGTAGCAGTGCTACGAGAAACTGTTTAGGAGGAAACGATCCATTCTAAATTGCGTTTTTGAAAGTCCTTTGATTACGTGTTTTTTGGATTGCGTGTCATTGATGCACATTTGTTGCAGTTTATTCCTAGGGTTTTAGGGTACGTGTTTCGATTGGAGGTTCGTTTTCGCCCACATGTMTCCGAAATTTGTCTACCGTGTCGAGAGAATCTCGCACTTGGAAGAATTTCAACTTCTGAAGAATCTTGCATTCAAATTCTGAAGCAATGTTGAGTCAGAATCTTGCGGGTTTTTTAGAGCGCTGTCTCAATTTCTCAACATTGTCAATCGGCCAAAATACGAGTTTAAGAACAAATCCTGTGAAGGGATCCCTTCAAGCCATGTCACGCAGTCCCTTGAAGGGGTTCGTTCTTTAATTTCTATATTGGAAACTCTGTTGTATTCTGTTACTGTTATCATTCAAACTTTCTTCTATTTTATTGGTATTTGGGGCATAACTCTGTTGCGTATCTGTGGCATTTCAGTGCGCTGTTCCTCCGTGAGCAGTGGTTTTTGTGTCAGCGATTTTTTAGTCAGATCACTATGAATTAGGGTTGGGTTTGCGATGCTGGTGCTGGATAYCTGCTTGTATTTTTCCTTATCCTGTCAACTGGAGTTGTAGCTGCAGTGATGCTGCGCAAGAAGCTTACTGTTGGAAATGTACTTGAGGGTACTTCTTTAGGGGTGGTCAGTTTCTCTATTAGTTGCGCTGGTCAGAAGGTTTCTCCTAACACTTCATGAGACGGTCCCACCAAGGTTGTACAGAACTGTAGACGACCGGGATTTGCTGACGAAAGCGTTGATGCGGGGCAAGGATTTCGACCCGGGATCGCTTGTTGAGGAGGAATCTTCGTCTCGCGCCTGTGGCCCTGGCTATGGCGATGGAGGATACTCAGGAGCAGCAGAGGAACTTCGGCGGTTTGGGCGTTCCCGTCCAGGCCGTCGCGGTGGTCGGCTCTCCGGCTTTCCCGAACGCCATCAAGTGGTCGCAGGAGAATCTTCTCGCCATCGCGTCTGGCCACCTCGTCACCATCCTGGTTCGCTGCTTAGTTATCTATCTTTTCTTTTTAAATGCTTTTCTTCAGGAGCACTTGGTATTGTAACTCTTTGCAATGTGCATTGCTCTTTTAGCCAGCTTGATTGGACGAGGTCATTAGAATGATTTTGGTCAAATGTCAGGAGTTCAACGTCAACGTTGTGTAATGGTTACTCATCGACATTGTGTGCAGAATCCTGCTGAGTTGACAGGTCCAAAAGGTTTTGTCCCAATTTCGCAGAGTCCAATTTTCGATATTGGAAAAGTGCAGCCTGCAGGTTTGTAGCTTCTTTTGGAATCAAGGATTGTAATTTCGAATGTTGTAAAAGCAGGAAGGAAGGAAAGTCATTAATCCGCTCTCTGTCAAATTGACTGTCAATGCAGATTTACATGATTCTGAGCTCTTTCAATTCCGGCTTGCCAGAGAGGGGCGAACAGCGGTACGATCAATTGATTGGTCTCCACAGGGCGTAGCTTCTCATGGAGGGTAAGTTGAACCTTCTATCGACCCAGTTTGTGTCATTCTCTTTCCTATATTTGTGTAGGTCCAAGAATCYGGTAGTTCGCTGTCATGTTATATCCACTTGTTATGTTTCTAGGTCTTCGTGTTCCCATTTGGAATCGTATCAAAGCTGATAATGCTTTTTTTGCAGGTGCTTATTGGCTGTTTGCACGACGGATTCAAGAGTGAAGCTTTATCGTGCACCATTTTGCGACTATACTCCTGAATGGGTGGAGGTTTGCCAACTTTCCACATTTTGCATACTTGAAYGTCGTCATGGTGCAACCTAGGGAGGGATCATCAGCTTCCGCTTGGTTAMGGGTGCGGAGGGGTCAAACATGCWCAATGTGCTTTTTCCAATGTGCGAGGTATTCATTTGATCRACACTTTTGCAGGTGGGGGATGTAACTGAACTTATGTACGCTTGTTGCGTTGAGAATAAGTTTCAACCGKCGGAAGTAGCGTATGACTTATTTGCTAAGGTATCTCTGCCAGTTTCCTAAATTATGATTCCCGAGTCCAAGTTCTTGTCATTCATTGCATCAAGAGATTATCTTGCGCATTATGACGATGTAATGAAGTCTCGTTTTTGAGGCGCCAGACTTTATATTCAACACGAGCATTTATTTGAACAGATTTTGAGTGATTCAATTTGATTCTTGAAGTTGTAGCCTTACTAAAAGTGTTGTGTCATTTTAGGACGATGAAAGCAACCTGCCCTCGAAATCAAAGAAGCGAGGAGCTCAAACGCAGGAACCTCAACATAGAAAAGTGCAAAGGACAGAGAAAATGTGAGCCAGTTTGTAAGTAGCTCTTTTCTTGAGACATTGTCGTATGTAGGTCTTTCCTTGCGATATTGTTGCCTTGTCATTTACTTTTTGCCTTCCACTCGCAACATATCAATTTGGTTAAGTCAAATTTCTTAATATAGTCGTAGATTGTTCCATAGGACAGTTTTATTTTTCTGCATCTGATGGGTTATGCCTTTTTGTTTGTAGTACTGAGAGTACATCAGAGGGTGCAGCTGGTATGGATAATGGATGTATAAAGCCGATACTAGCGTATCGAAGAAGGAAGTTCCTTCAAGCTCCACTTGTTCCCAATCATGTGCCCACCGTGGTAATTCCTCGTATCTTCATGCCAAATATGTATTGAGATTTGTAAAGGATGTGATTCGTTTACACTATCAACGCAATGTAGTGTGGGCAGCTTAAGGTGGCCAAAAACTACGTGTCACCGAAGCATTTGGACTGAGACAGTGATTTCGTTGAGTGATTAGATCCTAAATCTTTCCAAATTAGTAGAACCAACACATGGAGTGTAGTGATTCTATTGTAGTGATGCTGTACTTTTGCGAGCTAGAACCTTTATCAGTTCTAAAAGCATGATAGCTCTCTTGAGAAGCTAGCGACATGACATTTATGCCTTGGTTCAATGTGAACAAGGGGTGTTAAAGTTAACAGATTGGTTTTTGTTGAAGGTYGCGGAGGACAACATTGTTCAAGASATATTTACTTCAGGTAGTTCATCTTTGATTTCTATATTTTGTGCTGTGCTGATCTTTCCACTGTCGAAGGTCAGTATTTCTGGTCAGTTTGGCAACTCATGAATGAAAGTGTAATAGATGATATCGAGACGGGGAGGGCTTATAAGGGTTCTGCTTGTTCAGAAACTCCTGGGAACCGCGTTACTTCAACAACGAGACGGTTAAATGGAGTCGGCAACCTTGAGATTCAGTTACCTCCTCAAAGGATGACGAGGAATCCAAACCCAATTCCTTGTGATGATGATGCCGATGATGCCGTTTCACCAAGTGGAGTGCACTCTGGTTCAAGTCGTCCTGCAACATTCATCTCACCCACAGATTATGCGGCACGGAGTAACTCTCTTGCTCCCCTAGTGGTTGCCTGGTCTCCAACGTGTTACGTGAACGGTCGGGGTTTCGTATTTTGTGCTGTAGGRACGAAGGCAGGCAGTGTTTGGCTCTTGCGAATTGGACTTCCAGAGTATTACTCAGTKGAAATACCTGTGTTTCCAGAAACCTCTCTGCTTGGGGAAATTGTGGTTCACAAATCTTGGATAAGTACATTAAGTTGGGGAATAAGCTCTAGTTTAAGGGGCACAACCGAAGATACTGTGGTGTTGGCAACTGGGAGTTCTGATGGGAGGTACACATCCTTTTTCATTTGAAACCGCCATAATCATCAAATTTTGTCGACTTCTCTTTTAYAATTTCCTTGAAAATATCATTYTTCATTGCTTTTTCTGCAATTGATTTCAATCAATGAGTATTGTTTTGAACATTTGTGACAATTTCTAGTAATGAGATTTCGTCAGTTTTCATTTTTTWATGATCATTTACAGGCTTAATTTTTACWTCAATGACTCTTATTCTGGCAGTGTCAAGCTGTGGTCGGTGAACTTGCACACGCTGGCGCTTCTGCCGTCTGGYAGCAGGACGTTTCCATTGTCTCTATTGAGAGAGGTATTATATTCAAATGTTTCTGATCACGTATGTTGTTAAGTTTACTATGCTGAGTACGTACCATTAGATGCCTAATAATAATTCTGTATGTCCGTAGATTAGTGCTCTATATCTTGTATTCTCCGTTTTTGTTCRAAGATGTMTTCTGTTATGAATATTGCAGCTTGACATCCTGTGTGGAATTTGTAGTTTAATATCGGGTTTGCTTTGTTCTGTTAAGATTCACCTGGCTTTGTCTGTGGTGACAAGGTGATGGCAGCAGATAATGTTACTGTGAGCTCTCTTGCTCTGATAGTTCCGAATGGAAACTCTTCAGGGCCACTTTTGGCGCTTGGAAAAGGATGTGGCCAAGTCTCTGTATGCAAATTCGATTCCTCATGGGCTTGCACCGGAAGAGTTGACAAATGCACGGCGCACGATCAAGTTGTGAGTAACTTTAGTGTTTGAGCATTTCCAAGCGTCACGTGAAATGGAGGACTTGTTACAGTTAAGTAKGGTCACCTTTGGCAATTGTAATATCTCTTAAGCTTGGTGTTGTTGAATGTGGGTGCAGGTTACCGGATTGGTCTGGACAACAGATGGGCAATTCTTGTATAGTTGTAGTCAGGTAATCCATTCTCCACCTTGTTTAGCSTTTTCCTTTCGAGTGAATGAGAGGTGGAAATTCTGTGAATTCTAATAGATATAAGTTTGATTTTTGAACAAACGCACCAYCTCAGCATACGGAATCTTGCTTCAAAGCTCATTACTTCGCTGTTTTTCAAGTAGTGAAAGAGATGTGCAGGAAGCAATTTTCGGTCTCTATGTTTGTACTTGCTGGGTTGTAATTGCTAATTCATTATCTTCTGGCAGGACAACATGCTGCATATGTGGGAGTTGTCCGAAAGTGATCTATTCACTCTTCCTGTTACAGACTGCTCGTCGCTGCTTAAAACAGAAACTCCTCAAATTGCATTTGATGTATGTTTTCTCATCGTTTGCAGCTCATGCGATTATCAGTCGTTATTGCTGTTGTTATCATCAAATTTKCTTATCAGCTCAATTTGGATGACTGCCACACATTTTGATTTGTVCTCATAAATGCGAACCTGAAGAAATGGGTTGTCCTCTTATTGCAGTTACCTGCCTCGGTGCTAGACCTGTATTTTGGGATAGCACTGTCCCCAGGAATGCTTAGTATGGCTGTGGTGCGTAACCTTCCGCCTGTTGATGCCATTGTGTGGGTACATTGACACTGGAAACGAATTTAAGTCACATTCWCCAGGAATAGGAATCTCACATGACTCGAGTTGCTGATTCTATTTTTTGAATGACCTCTTTTAATCCTCCCGAAAATAATCACAACGATTTTCTCTGTAATGAGTACAATATCATCGTTATAATTTGTTTGACAATCCTGCAAGCATGTAAGCTGGTTGCAGTTCTGAATAGTGCTATGATATGGGTATTAGGTGCGTGGTGTGACGGCTGATATGGTGGACCAGATGTACCAATGCAGGTAAGCCACCAGAACCTAAGAAACGTATGCTCTTAATATTATTTCCGCGGAAATGCATATTCTGCTTGCTCTCATCTGCTTTGTCTACTGACAAGCCGGGGTGGAGTGGGGATGAACCTTTTACCTCAATTGCCGTCCACACCTCTGTTCAGCATAGCGGATGTTGATCTAACGAAGTAATATCAATTGGTACCAGGTCGAATATTGTGCGTCAACCAATTCATTCTCTGATCCTTGCTTTTTACATCCTTTTCTATGTTTTGGTCTCAGGGCGCAGAAGGGTGTGGTTCACCTATTTTGGAGAGGTTGTCAGAATTCTAAACCCTCGTTGGACGGAGTACTGGATTTAGTGCCGTTCGATCAAAGCCTGCAGTCTTACAACTTCGAGAATTGGAAATCGCAAATTCTTGTTTCTCTTCATGAAATGGAAGACCCCACTCGGCCGTTAGTGTTGTGGGAAATAGTTGCAGCCATTGCTTCCATTAAACCTGTAACTTCCGCAGAGTTTGTCATTTCAGTTATCTTGGACTGGCTGTCTACATGGTGCGARGGCTTGAATCCCAGGGACACTGATACACTGTATACATGCCTGGATAGTTTACATGCCAGTGYGGCTTCCGCTTCCTGTCGCCAACTGCAAATAGCCTGCGTGCTTTATAGGCAGGTATTACTAGCTCACTGTAGAGCTGAAGTTCTTAGTGGACGAACTTCTCTAGAGCTAGTTGAAGTACTTGGAGAGAGGGCACCTACTTGGGGAAAAATCTCTGGCCCTTCCCTTCACTCTGATGAACAAGAGGACCAATTAAAGAAACAGCTATGGAGAGTTGAGCACGAGCTGAGGCAAAGGYTGTATTTGGGTACGCTCTCTTTGGCGAGTTCCTTGGAGACAGCCGAGCAGCTGGAGAACCGACTTGGAGACATGGAAGTAGTGAAACCCCTCATTGTGAATTGGGTCATTGCCAACAAGTCAGAGTGTTTTCCTCGCTTGGTGCAATTGGCTGACGAGATTTCTTCAACTTCAAATGACAAGTAAGTGAAATGCAAAGTCATGCTTTGCGTTCTGAAAAATAGGAGTGTGAAGGGAAACTAGTTCGATCTCYCTTCTGTCCGGTTGTAGTTTAGTAAWTGAGCAATAAAACTCCAGCATCATYCGTCAGKCATCATCTGAGTAGATGTGTGCTTGTTGCATGCAGGTCRTCGTCATCTTGGGAAAACCAAGTATCAGAGCATTGCAGCTTTTGTGACGCTGACGTACGTCTGGAATCKCCAGAGGTAGCCAAATGCAGAGGTGTGGAGTCGGAGAATGGGTTTTCCAAGCACAAGCTTCAGCGTTGTTCTGTTTCATTGCAGGTTTGTAGTATCTGATGGTTTCTTCTTATGCAGCTTGCATTTTTCATAGACAAAATAGGCATGAATCATGTGAGTACAAAACGTGCTTCTTGATTGACCTTTAATCTTTTAATGTCATTGCCGATMAATCTGCAATGATTAATAACCAAGCTGTATTCTTGAAGCAGCCAGTAATTTGATTTCTCTGTTATTTCCTTGACTGCAGGTGTGTCCAGGGAACCCTCTGTGGTATTGCAGCTGTTGTGCACGTTGGGCGTCTGCTCTTGCTCCTGCATCCTTTTTCTCTCTTCCTTCTCGAGCATTCTCAGAGCCTTCATCCTCACCCGCTTCCCAGCAAACCCCGTTACCAGCTTGCCCATTTTGTGGCATTTTGATGCACAGGTACTTGCCAGATTTTTTACTCTCACCGAAGTTAGTTTAGAGGTGTAATCCTTGGAACAGGGTGGCTAAAATAGTCACCAACAGAGTTATCCTTTAAGTAGGACAAACGGGGGGTGCTGGCTTAAATAATATGGAGAGGCCGAGTCTAAGGTAGGAAACCACTCGATTCATATTACAACGAATTAGAGGATAAATTTACTCCATTASTGGAAAGGCTTTTGCAGTGAACCACTTTCACCTGTGTACTATAATTGAAGCTCATTCGGGACTGAGGCMATCTTACGAGAAGACTCCATTTTTCCCCAGGAGTCGGTCAGTGCGGGAAGCGTGCGTTGAGCATGAAAAATCTGCCAAACCTATTCATGTAACATGAACAGTTTGATGATTAATTTTCTAAGGTTGAATTGGACTCGTTTTTCAGTGAAACCTCTTGAAGTGGAATCGTATGTTAATTGCAGCATTCTTTGTTCTTTCCTCCCCTCTATAGTAGAACCTCTGTAAGTCGTTTCCCTATAAGCCAATAAACCTTTGTAAGCCAATGTTGTCAGAGTGGTACTAGACTGGACTGCATTACAAAGGTTATGACTACAAATGACCCTCTATAAGCCAAAACCCCCTTCTAATTCAATGTTGTTAGACCAATTCTGGACCTATTAGTTTAGAGAGGTTCTACTGTAATTGAAAACTTGAGCCAAGTAGACCTATAATCCTCTCAATAAACAATTGAGTATGCTGATAATTTTTAGCATCAGTCTTAGGTGAGTTGTGTTGGTAGTTGAGGAATTCTAGATCTAGTTTGCATATTTGGGACTTAGGGGGGATTATTTTTTTTTTTTGCTAAAAATAAGATATTCAAAATCAACAATTAACAGAGACTGCACATTTTAGTCAAGAACAAGAACTAGTGTGCCCTGTGCAATTGCCACAACCAAAATAAAAATAAAAATAATTTTCTCATTTCTTAATTTGGAAAAAATTTGAATTTCAATATCTTGTAAGTATGAAGGATTGCAAGGGCTTTGTTGCATAGTAAGAGGTTGTGTTTTTGATATGAACAAAAAGTTTTGCGCATGAAGGAGGGYGAGGGCTTTGTTTTGCARCTTTTGGACATGCAATGTGAAAGTTATGGGTTTCTCAAAATAAAATCTAATTTAATTCAATTATTTGATTCATAAAAATTTTCAATTCAATAACTTTCATTAAAAAGGTTAAAAAGGCATGAAACAAAGTCTCTGCACTCCTCCTTACAAGGAGCTTTTGAGCGGTACCAAGAATGCCGTCGGATGCCTCAAGGTTTGTTGGATAGTGAACAAAACAAACCAAAACAAACTATCTCAAGGCATAGATTAGTAAGGATCAATTGTAGAAATGAATCGTATGCAACAAGATGTAGCATCTTAGTATATTCATGGAAAAGAAATCCATTTTAATTCTTTGCTTACCTGGAAGAGAAAAAAAAAATGATATAGTCAACAAATAATTGTTTTGGGGTCCATCAAAATAAAGATTATCACATTCATACCTCTTCAGTTTTATAGTGTCCTATTCTAATTGTCCCAAATGCATAGGATTATATGGAGTTTTCTTGACAATATGCCAATATTGTGTTTCATGAAAGGTATACTGTCAAGAAAACTCCATATAATGAGTGACATTCAAGAAGTGACCATCAAGAAGTACCATATATATATGCATAATGGATTATTAACATCAAAGATGCTCAAGATTTAAGGCATCTCTAAAAAAWAACACAATTAGAATTATTAAAGTCAACAATCTAGTGCAAAATAAATTAATGCTTGTCAAATTCTTTATAACAATTATAATCAACTAATTATAACATTACTAGAAGGTGACAATTGAAGCTTTAGATGAAAGGTGAATTGAATACATCCATTCCCTTGGATTTTGTGAGAGGAGATCCATACATTGAAGAAGTTAGAGTGTAGTGAAATGTTGAGAGTTAGGCTTCTTTGTGTAGATATTGTCAGAGTTTTCATGTTCATGTCTAATGAGACTCTTTAATTGTTCATACCCTCAAAATCTTCAATCTCTCATATTGTCATGTGATGGCACTTTTAAGTGCCATTAAGTTTATTCTAGGGTTCAGGCTCAGACAATTCAGAGTTGGTCCAAATTATAATTTTACCCCTTCCAAGTCAAGCCTAAATTCTAGAAAAGGACCGAAGACTAGAGCAACCCAAAAATTTGTGCTCGTATTTGTGCCCAAAATCACATTGTGACTTGTGAGTACCTTGTTAGCCATATATGAATGATCATATTGGATTGATTTCCATGGTTTCAAAGTTTGAGGAGAAATTAGAGTTTAATATAAAATGTCATCAACTACTAAGCATCTAAAGCCACTACATCTAAAATTGCCTCTGTAAGCTCTATGGCACCATGGACATGCAAAAGAAAATGATGAAGATTTTTATATATTGGAAGTATTATACCTCTTGAAACATTGTTCAATAAAACGCCTGCCAAAGAAAAATGGAAGCCAGATCTACCACAAGCCATTTCATATTTTTGTGATAGTTGAGGATTATTTACGAATTTTCAAAGTCTATAGTCAAAGGATTCTAGATGCATTGTCCCCTTTTTAAAATGCAAAACTTGTTTATATATCAAAGAATCCAATGTCACCTCATAAATTGAATTCAACTAAGACTTGCTTTCAAAATATGAGCGATTTATGTATACCCTACTACAAAGCATTATCAATCCATTGTTGAAAAAGGGGCTACATATGCAAAAAAAAAAATGTGCCTTTACAAACACATTTTTCATATGTACAACCCCTTTGACAACAATAAATTAAGATACTCGTAAGGTATGATCGTAAAGAGCAATGTAAGAAATTTTGCCACATCACACAARAAGCCACTTGTATTGTGACATCCCTCCAAATATTTTTCAAGTAWGTGAGAACAACAAAGGGATTATTGTTCTCTACACTAAATAGTGAAATTAGGTTGCCCSTCACTAATTTCTTTACAATTCACACTATATAAATATTTATTGTTGCTAACCAAGAATGCACTACTTTTGAATTAGTCATTGGTGTAGTTGGAATTGATGGACCTCTATATGTGCAAATAGAATTATTTGTAGGAAAATTTGTTGACTTTGAGAGTAACTTTTGGGGATAAGGCAAACTAATTGTAAAGGCAACCTAATTTCACTATTTAGTGTAGACAAAAATGCTGGTGAGGAGCCCACGAGAGAGAGGCTGATGAAAGTATGCGCAAGACCTTGTATTGGGTATATGCACAAGACTCTGAATATGGACAAGACGCTCTATTAGGAAGTTAGACTTCAGATTAGGGTTTGGGGATACTTCGGGACCGGCTCTCCGATTGCAATTCCGCAATCAGCAGCGATGTTGTGARCAATCGAACTTTCTGATGGCGAAGAATGATCTCGCCRTTCGACATTTTCCTCACCCGCCATCGCCCGCTGAGTTTGCAATTTTAGAGGAGTCCAACGTGCCTGCTGTTTTTGCAGGATGCGTGAAAACCTGGCCTGCATTTCATCTCTGGRACCCTTCCATCGGCGGTCTACAGCGTCTCAGGACCTTGGCAGGCTCTGCCGGAGTGCAAGTAATGGCCACAGCCTCGGGCGCCAATTTCTATGGCGACATTCGTGGTCACGACCGAGTGCCGATCCCGTTCCATTCCTTCCTCGACCTCGCCGATGGTGGACGAGTCGAGCGTTCTTCGAACGTTGAGAACTTTGCAATCTTGGAATCGCCCCACGTGCAGCTGTATTTGGCGCAGGCGGGGATTGAGGACAGYGGAAGCCCTGCGCCGTTGTGTGGATTGAAAGAGGATCTTGCCATTCCGAGTTTCTTGCGATCGCCTGTGTCGGCGATCAATCTCTGGATGAGTGTGAACGGCTCGAGGTCGAGCACACACTACGATCCGTTCCATAACCTTCTGTGCGTCGTGGCGGGTTGTAAAGAGGTGAAGCTGTGGCCTCCCTCCGCCGCGCCTGAACTTTACCCGCTCCCGATCTTTGGAGAAGCTTCCAACCATAGCGGAGTCGACTTCGCGAACCCTGATTTGACGAAGTATCCTCGGTTCCGTTCGGCAATGGAGAACTTTCAGAGCGTCACGCTTCGAGCTGGCGATTCGCTTTTTTTACCTGAGGGTTGGTATCATCAAGTGGACAGTGAGGCGGTCACCATCGCGGTCAATCTGTGGTGGCCGTCGAAATTTTCGTTGACACTCGGGACGCAYATGGATGCGTACCTGCTTCGCCGGTTGCTGGTCAATCTCCTCGATGCCGAGAAAGAAAAAATCGTTGAGGATTTTCGAAGTGTCTCTGGGGATGTGAACGTGAGTGAACCAAATTCGCAGCAGCCTGTGACGGATGCGTTTGGTGAAATAACTCCTTCTCGAAAATTTTGTGCTGCCAATCTCACGAAAACTGAGATGCAAGCGTTGAGGACGCTAACTTTGTGTGTATCAGAGATGATGATGAGCCCATCAAATGTGGGTGCTATTGCGGGTGATGAGTCGAACCAAGGCACTATAGCTCGAGTGTTTGCATCATTAAATCCGCCTTCGCTGCAGCGTACTTTGCTTGTAATGTCGATCGAGTATCCAAGGACTTTAGAAGCTTTAATTTTGCATAAACTCTCTCCAATTGCGTCCGAAATCTTGACTCGAAAATTTGAGGAGATGGATGCAGCGTCGGAGCTGGAATGTCCCCAGGAGGAGTTTTATGCTCAGATTTACAGCGTTTTTGATGAACCTCACCTGGCGATGGTGTCGTTGGTAGATGGAAAGGAGGCTTTGGCAGCTATGGCTTTGGAGCGTGTACTCGATGGCAACTTGGGACTTTCTTCTGTCCAGGTTCACGCAGGGTAACTTTGAGGTGGTGTGTCTCGGTGTCATAGAGGAGTGGCTTCCACTGGCGGAATTTTTCTCCGACGCAATGAATCAATGGATACAGGTGACTAGTCGCGCTCACCAAATTTAAACTATCCCAGAGGTTCACAACAAGCATAGCCATTGAAAGGAGGGTGACGAGAAAATTTGGGTCCGGCTTAATTGCTCGGAAAGTGGTCGACAAGATTAGTTGAACTTCTGGAGGGTTCCCCTGTTGCCAGTTGGGAGTTAGCACAACATGGATCGATTGGATTCATACGATTTACGCCGATAGACCGACATCTGTCTTAGACAACGGAGTATCAACTACCAATTTCTAGTTGCAACGATCGGGGAGGTTCCATTGGCAGTATATCTCTACATCTTGGCTGGCGATGCCGGGGTCTAGTATCTGACTGAGAACAAGTTGAACAAATAGATGGCCTCAACCTGCCCTTTTCATATCTCTCACCAAGCTCTGGTACGACCGCCTGCCAATGAATCACATGAGCATTCTGCTTCTGCGATTAAATTTGTTTGTTCAATTACATATGTGATTGAAATCAGTTCTTTTCAATATACTGCCAATTATGAGTTATCCTACTTTGTGAATGTTTCCTCTCCTTGCTGAGGATCATCAAAATTAAGACCATTCAAGTTCATAGATTCTAATTATCCTGGGAGGGCTTTTCCTTATATCACRAATGTGCACATATTGTCMAGTTTATTAACGAGAGGCTGAATACTTTAACAGCTGAACTCTTGAAATTACTGTGATGCTCATCTTCAGCTTCCGTTAAAACTTGAAAGCGYAGATGACCCTTGTAACCTAAAGATTAGTGCATAAAAGTAGCTGTTCTGACTTCAGAAAAATCTACCAATGATTTCCTCTGACAGTGGCCACAAAGGTCTCGGAGAGTTGAACTAAAGGTGATCTTCCAGGCGCAAGACCAGTCACGGTGTTGTCCCGGATGGTAGCGGAGCCGGAGGAGGCTTCGAAGGCCGTGCCAGGACCTGGCCCGATGACAATCCCATCAAGCCCGGGGGAGTTGATAGTGTTGCTTATCAGCATGGTGCTATCGCTTGTGGAGAAGCTTACTCCGTAGAACAAGGCATTGTTGATGGTGTTTTGAGAAACACGAGCATTGGCAACGGTTCCTACGTTTTGACCGTCGCCGCCATTGCCGATGTGAAGAGCAGCCTGTTGTTGCAGATAGCCGTTTCCTCCGCTTCTCTCGACAACGTTTTCCGTCACGGTTGCCGACGTTAGGTTGCACCCATTCACGCCGAACTTGCCTACGCCCAAGCCGATGTACCTGGCGGAGTCGCTGATGTAATTACCCCGCACAAGGTGTCCACTCCCACCATAGATCGCCACGCCCTTCCCTCCCCAGCTGGCCTTGGATGTGTTGTTGAGGATTTTGATGTTTGTCATGAAGGTGTAATGTGTGTCCCCGTTGTGGTCGACGCAGTTGATGGCGATGGCGTCGTCTCCCGAGCCCCTGACGAAGTTGTTGCGCGCTACAAGAGTATCTCCTACGGGGCCATCCAGGGCGACATTGTTCAAGTTGATGCCGTCCCCCCATACGCTTGCGATCCGGCAATTCTGAACTATCCCTCCAGTTCCCGACGCCCAGAACCCGGACAAGGTGTGCTGCGTCCAGATTCCGTCCGCGAGCCAATTGTCGCCCGTAGTGTCCATGGCACCGCCGGCACCGTCAGCGGAATCCCGGCCCTTTGCATTCGAATCGAGAGCGAAGTTGCGCACCGTGCATGAGGTGAGCTTGAAGGTTGCTGCCAAGGGGGTTCCATTGGGAAGCGGGACTTTGCGATAGATGGTGCTGTACCACATCCCCGCCCCTTCGATCGTGATGCTCGACGCCGAAATGCCGCCCAGAGTTTGGACGTAAAAAGTCCCCACGGGGATCCATACGCTCTTCCCCTGCGTCTTCGCCGCGTTCACGCAACGTTGAATGGCAGCCGAGTTGTCGACGGTGTCATCGTTAGGTACTGCTCCGAAATTGGCGATGGAAAGGGACCSTGCTCGTTGGCTCGACGGAGGTGGAGGTGCTTCAAGGTCGATCACGTCAATGTAGTAGAACGTTGCTGTGTTGGCGTCGCTCTTCTGCAACCGGATTGTTTGACCAGCAGTCACAGGGGCACCGGATATGAAGGCGTGCGCTTCGTCGAAGAAAATCCGAGGGTTGCCATCTGCTGGGTTCTGGCTTGGACTGCTGTAGTGATTATCGCCTCCTTCGTACCCCCAGCTCTGCTTCGAGCTCAGATTCAGCGTCTGCCGAAACTCGCCGTTCACAAGCAGATCCAAAGTGGCAGTCAAACCTCCGCCCGTGGGTGCRTCTGGAATTGATGCACGAACATTCACGAAAGTAATACCCTGCTGGCCGGYCCARGTGAAKTCCACGTATTGTCCCGTAGCAGTAAGTTGAACATACGCGTGACCCGAGGCCTCGAGCTCAGGACTTGAGTATTGCGTATTAGGCGATGAAGTGAGCGCGACAATGGTCGCTCCACCACCGATGATTCCATCCTCGGCCTCGATGCTTGTGAACCTCACTGACGCTCCAACTGCCTCGACCTTGAGAATGTTGCTGTCAACGAACAGACAACTCAAAGTCACTGCGTAGGTGCTCCACCACTTGTAATCTGCCATTGTAGAGGCTTAATTACAATTCAATTACAAGCTTAAAGAAATCTAAACTTGCAACTCCATGTTCGGATTGGAAGCGGATGTCTGCTTTATTGCTCTCCAAGTACAGTACTGTACGCATGCATTTTGCACGCACCAGTGGAAGAGCTCTGAGCGCACTTGAGACGTGCGCCTGCACAATTAWTMYTAAATTTSAAAGTCAAAGTTATCAGCAGATTCTTAAGTTAATGTGCCGATTTATTTACTCTTTAAAAACCCTTGCATTTCAAGTGTAGCGGAATCTTCACAGAGTGATGCCAATAGCACGTAGTGTGCAGCCATGTGAGACTAATCCAGTCATAACCGCTTATTAAGGGCCAGAGAGTCGAGAGTTTCCATTAACTAAGTCCACCGGGCAATAACGTGTATTTCTCATTCATCCAATTTCCTGTGCTTTGTTGGATGAAACGCTGTCTATCAACGCTACACTAATGATGGTAAATAGTGTTACCTACACTAATTGATTTAAAACAGCCATAAGTTTTTACTCTTAATGAATATTTTTACCATCTGTAGGTACAAAAATTTTCCAACTGTACTACATTAGTACCATTTGTAAAGTAGTTAGTATGGGTAACACTAAATACCATTATTAGTGTAGTACTGTACCGGTATGCACGCAAATCAGTCCATGTTCAATGAAACTGAAGAACTGAAAGACCCCAGCTTTTCTGTTCAAGAATGTAAGTCCTTTCATCTCAATTCAAGAATAAAATACCGAGAAGCATTAAGAAGTTTAACAATTTTTTAATAATGGCTTGTTCTACAATCTATGATTGATTTGCAGTATTTTGAAAATATAAATTGGAAAGAGAGCAAAAACATTTTAAAACATGAAGAACTCAATTTTATGTTGATGTGCCGTAGCCTTCAAGTAGCAATTGGACTGTCGTGGCTTTCAAGGAGCAGTCCCTCATCGTTCCTTCACAAATTAAAAAATTGGCCAGAACTCTCAATGATTCATGAAAATTGCAATTTGCCTACGCGCATGGAATATACTTTTGGATTCATAATGAAAATCAGCATTGAAAATATTAATTTGGATATATGTCATAAAAGTCAACCCATGAAACTTAACCAAAACTTAAAGAAGTCAAACACAATTTTGTTGACCTTTGGAAGGAAGTGGCCTCTTACTAAGTTAGTTAGCCATAAATTATGAGATTTCAAGATAAATAGATGCATTTCTATAGTTTCTTTGAAAGTCATCCATTGGATACTTTCAATCTTCAAAATCCTTAACTTCCTTGCTGACTCAAGGAATTTTTGAGGTCAATATTTTATAAATAATAGATTTGGTATATGTAAGATAAAAAAAAACAAGCATCTTTTGTTGGAAAGTGGCTATTCAAACAAACTCCAACAAATTAATAATAAATTAAAAATATAATTACCCAATTTTGGAAAAATATAAATGTCAATTAAATGTTAAATTAGAATACAAAATTTGTGACCAACTTTCTCTTTACAAAATGTATTGACTAGACTTTGCTTCATTAATTGTCTTCCAAAAGAATGCATTTGATCTTCTTCAAAAATTGTCTTGGCATCACTAACTATTGTAATTGTCTTCAAYCTTACCTTGATTTTGCTAAATCATGGAAATCTAGGTTCCCTATGAGGATATTGATGAGAAACTATGCATGCATAAGAAAGATCTTTTGTTATATTTTAATAACTCCATGTGACATGTATTCCAAACTCATAGTACAGTACCTCTATACTATCATCTATTAAAAGGATTAGCCATGGACAAACTTCCCAAAGCTCTCTCAAAAGTACTTAAGGTTAAATGTCTTGGTAAACCACTACACCAAGTGGCATTATTCATCAAATGTAGGGAAAATGATGAGCTTGTTAGAATAGGCAATGAAACCCAACCTCTCAAACTTATTTTTAATTTTTTCTTTTGCTACCTCCACATGTTGCTCTTAGGTTTAAAAARTCATGTGTCAATTTTTTTTACAAAACCCTTGTTAAGGAAAGCATTTTAATTTTGAGAGACAACGATGGAACCAAACATTAAGGCCAATGAAGTAAAGTTCAACATGTTTTGATATGTTTACTTGCTCTAAAAAGGTTACAATACCATCACACACTGCAGTTCTTGATTGACTTACATATAGAAAGTATAATAAACTCCTAATTGGCGTCCAGCATTCTCTTTGCTATCATGACTTTGCCTAATATATTAATCCCTAGGGAGTGTTGAAAACATTTGTCCTCTTCATGTAAAAGTTTTTTTTTTTTAAACAAAGATGTATTTGAAGGAGCAAAAAAGATTTGGTTGAATTGAATTTTTCTTTTGCTAAAAAAAGTGTGTTTGAGAATGTTTCATACAATTTGTGATTGTTTTTGCAGGGTAATTTTGGAAAACGTTGCACACGTAGAACAAACACAATTGGTGCAATTCCATTTATATTATTACTTTTTGTGATTGTTTTTGCAGGGTAATTTTGGAAAACGTTGCACACGTAGAACAAACACAATTGGTGCAATTCCATTTATATTATTACTTTGTCAAGACGTACAATTTGTGAAAGGAAAGACCAAATCCCTTGCCAATTTTTGCATTGCATAAGTAGGTCAATCACAARGGTGACTATACATTTTGTTTTGTAAAAAAAATTGTTTGAAAATTTAGCAAAACTTTTATATGACTTTGCTACCATACACTTGGTCTATATGAGAACTATACGAGAAGAATGGTTTGTGCATACAAACATGTAATGATCATGTGTGAGAATAGTGACAGGTTTACAAAACTTGAATGTAAGTAACTTATATACTCTAAGTGTGACATGAATCCATTTTGATTTTCATTCCTTCAAGAAAGACACTGTTTGTTCTTTGTAGAATGTGAGGACAATGAATGAATTTGGGACTGAAATTAGTTTATGAGTGAGAAATTGTAGATTGGTTACAATCCAGAACAATGAACCAATGGCTGGATTGTCTACATGCTTCCATAAAGAGTTCCATGGAACTTCATGCCTTTGTTTTGCCTTTTGGCATTCTATATTGGTCTCATGCTACGGTAGTATGTATTGTAACTACTTAGGGTTGAAAAATACCTCCAACTTGTCATACAAGGCATAATTTTTGGGAGGGAGTTTCCCATCCCTAATCAAACCAATGGTGCACAATTTTGTTCAACAAAAATTTACAATATTGTAGAACTTGGAACTTGAATTAGGAAGTTTAGCCTCTTTTAATCAATGCTTTTGGGAGGGAGATATAGTGCTTTAACTCATATACTCAAGCCTATCTAGGCAAGTCTCTCCAAATATTAACCAATGTAGCAGGGCAGTTGATAGTTACTATTCTGTTCTAAAGCAATCCTTAGAGTAAAGCAACTTTACAAAATGGAAGCCCATATACTAACTAGGCATGTCCATTGGCAATCTTTATTCCAATTGTGTCCCTATCTAAAATAGTTTAATATTTGAAGGATGGTATACCTTACGTCCATGCAAATACTAACATATGCTTTACTACTTTGTATTGTTGTTCTAACACTATCTCATTGAAGCACATAATACATTTGAAGTCCTTAGGACTCGTTCTCTGCCTCAATATTTGTCAAGAACTTCATGGCTTGTCAATACGGTGCATTAAAACGCTATCAAGATAATTTGGTGCCAAACTCAGTGCCAGCTCAATATCAACTCTAAAACAACTCGTTGTTGGAAAAAAAACTTTTAAATGATTAGCGTAGTCAAAATGGCATCAAACAAGATGGACCCAACTTTTGTGATGCTATGGTTTATGGACACAAGAATAGAAACTATGTTGTGCACATCCTCCAACCACCTTGATCTTTGTATTTGGTCATTTCCTTATTGTTATGAATACCACCCCCAAGTCCCATATGCTTGGCACTAAAATTGTATTTGTATTCAAAATAGAATATCAATATATTGCCATTCATAATGCAATAAAATACATGTTAGAGTACCATTATTGTTTCTGGTACTTGAATTTTGTTTGTTACTTGAATTTTGTTTGCCAATTCATGGCCAACCTTTCTAAGTTTGGGTCAATATCCAATATTGTTGTTTACCTTGTCAAAATTACGTTTCCATACAGTTCAAAGACTCGATTGATGCATTGAAGCCCTTTAGGAATTAAGTGCTTAGTGTCATGACCCTTACCATGAAATTTTGGATGAAAACATATTTACACTCAAACATATTCATCCAAAGTTAAAAACTTTCTTGAGTTCAAAATCCTTATTTGGAACCCACAAAAAACCCTACGGCGTTCCTTCATGCAAGCGGGTGTCAATGCAAATGTCGCAACCGCTACAGAGTTACAAGTATTCTCCAACATCATATCATGCGAGTAGTATCGGATTTTTGGATCCCTTGTGCGTGCCCGTCGTCACCCATTCAAGCGATCGACGCTTGATTCTTGCGAATTGTTTGCATAACTTCGATTGGCAACAATCAATCTAAAGTTATGAGCATTGCTGCGCTCCTCCGACGCATTTGAAGACGCCATGAGGAGCGTCAAATCCCCTGCGCTGCGTTTGTTTCGAACTCTCTGCGCAAATCCTGTTGCGAGCAGAACTCCCCAGGAGGCGATTCACGTTCTTCATAGCGGAGGCAATGGYTGGTGGCTCACTGCAGGAGCCAGACGTTTCTCCACGACCGGTAAGCCGGACGATTGGAGTCCATGGAAGTCGTCTGTCGAACTTTTCGTCAAACAAGTATTCGACGATAGGTAGGATTAAGGGGTTAAGGTGCTCAAGAATTCTTCTCTGAGTCTGATGTTGGATGGGTTGGAAGCGCAAAATCTGAAGCAGGGTTTGAAGCAGGGTTGCAGGGTTTAGGGTTTAAGGTTTAAGGCCTGAGAGCTGAAGAATGTGGATGCTATTCTAGGGACTGGAATTTCGGTTTCCCATGGGAAAGGGAATTTAGGTTTCAGAATTTTCGAAGCAGATGCGAGTGGAAGCATTCTGGTGCTGTGAAATGCCGGCGATCTGTGAAACAGGAAACAGGAAGAAATGTCTTAGAATGTTGATTAATTTGTGACGCAGGGTTTTGGGGTTTAGGGTTCAAGGGTCTAGTCTCTGAAGAATGTGAACGTTATGCTAGGAACTCGAATTTTGGTTACTGATCGGAATGCAAGTTAAGTTGTAGAATGTTCTAAGCAAACAAAAGTGGATGCATTCTGGTGCTTTGAAATTCCGTCGATCTGTGCAATCAGGAAGAAATGTCTTACCAATGAAGAGCATTTGGAAATCGAATTATGTGAGCTCGATATAAGGTGCTGATGGTGTTAAGGTTTTGCGATGCAGAAGGGCAACTCCCTTTTTCTCAAGACATGTTGACTATAGTCGAGCGGGGGATGCTGACGATAGAGCATCGGCATTCCCGCTTGAATCAGGCTCTCTCTGAGGTAGGCTACCTCTTGTTGACACTGTGAGGATGACTTGAACTTGATTTTCTTTSACGTGTTGATTGCAAAACGCTGTTGCTATCTCWTTGTTACCGAATGGGTCTGTGAACTGACCAACGTTTGAGTGGTATGAAGACAGCCTGCTGCACCTCCCGATGAGATTGTACGCTTGAGTAAAGAGTTGAGCAAGCTGGAGGACTTTATGTCCTGTATAGCTTCCTTGAAATCTAARCGCAAGGTATTCTTCATTCTAAACCTCACTTTGTGTGTAAATCTGCATGATTGCAGTGTTATTGCCACATGCTAGGTGCAACACGACATACGAGAATGACATGGCCCTCCAAGTCATAGTCGCGAACTTTTTGCCATAAATCTTGTCGTTTAGTGCATTCATATCTCCTCTCACGTATTTTACATGCCATAAGTCTGGTCAATTTGTGCCATAAATCATGTCAAGTTATTTCATGCTGATTACTTGAKACGGAGTAATATTTACTGTGTAACTATTTGCCATTGGTACTCGGAACAGAATTGACTTGTGCTGAGTATTGGCAGGAGATGGAAGGCTTGAAAGCGCTGATAGATGAAGCAGCAGAAGATGAGGAGATGAAGCAGGCAGCAGCAGAGGAACTTCGGTCTGTGTCAAGGCTAGAATCTGAGGACCTTCAACGAATGCTATCGCTTATGCTCCCCAAAGATGAAGCTGACAGTCGCGGCTGCATTCTTGAGGTCAGAGCTGGTATGTAACCTAATTCTTAGCGATGATGATCGTTTCAACTTTTTGTTCTGATTTTTTGTGATGCATAAGGTTTGGGCTTACCGTTTTGAAGAGACAATTTAAGAAGCAGCACATCTTTTTATTCCTCGGTATTGGTTTCATCTATTTTCCAGGCACAGGCGGAGAGGAGGCTTCATTGTTTGCCTTGGACATTTTCAGAATGTATGTCCAGTGACCTTTTCTACTCCCCTCGCTTTCACATAGCTTTCATGYCTCTGATTCTATGTTACATCTTCAGTAATYGCTATCACGGGTTCTGGTTTACGTTCRTTATGAAGGTACTCTGTTCAGGTTGTAACCAATAGATAGATGATTCAATTGTATGYTGTTTTTTCACTAATRTACAACGTCGTGATTYWTTTTCTACAGGTACGAGAGATTTGCMCAGAAAAAGTTCTGGRGTTTTGAGGTTTTGAGCATAACTCAAACAGACAGCAAAGGATGCAAGGTTTGGTCCTCTTTGAAGCAAGCTTCCTTTCGCAGGGTCTGAGCTTCCTATTGGGTTCCAGGAAGCGTACTGAAGTGAGCAYATTATGATGCAGGAAGCTAGCGCCTCTATTACTGGAGATGGTGTTTATGGAAAACTCAAGTTTGAGAGTGGGGTGCACAGGGTCCAGGTACACTGATGTTCAAGTGATCGATCATTCTTCCTTTCATTCTTCTGAGCAAGGGTCTCGTGCTGCCAATGGGGCTATTAATACCTTTCTCTCATGTGCTGGCACTTATTATCTTCTGGGTYGGAGTAATCTATTATGKTACTTCTAGAKTCTCCTCTCTCTGTCTCTTCTATCACACAATTTTGAGTTGTGACAAGTGTGGAATCTATGCGACTAATAGCTACTCTATGTTTCATCTTGCAGAGGGTTCCAGTGACTGAAAAAAGTGGGCGGGTTCACACAAGCGCAGCCTCAGTGGCTGTTCTTCCACAAGCAGACGAGGTGAAAATTTTCAGCATTCAATTYAATACTTGAACTTCGAGATGCTTACATTGTATAGATTGTGCCTTATTTTTGTCTACCTTGTCAAATCCACATTTCCATTTAGTTCAGCTGTCCGTGCTGATTCACGGTACTTAAGATGGGTTTCGTTGTTGTTAGACCTTTCACCCATGCAAGGAAAGTAGAGTCTAGAAGATGTTCTGGAGATGCAAGAGTGATTTAAGTGTTGAGAATGACGAAAATGCAGGTTGATGTTCAAATGAGGAATGAGGATCTGAGAATAGACACCTATCGGGCAGGCGGCGCYGGTGGTCAGCATGCTAACACTACCAGCAGTGCTGTTCGTGTTACCCACTTACCCACGGGCATTGTTATTGCCATCCAAGATGAGCGTTCTCAACACATGGTAAGAAATACTTACGAGGGTCAGAATAGTTTGTGATTTCTCATGGTCATTGGATGTTCCCACGTTAATTTATAGGATCTCAACATGATGAGTATTGATCAATATTTACAACGTGTCATTGTGTGCAGAATAGAGCCAAAGCACTCAAGTTGCTACGTGCAAAGCTGTTTGAGAGAGAGAGGGTGCAGCAGGCGATGGCACGGTCGAGTCTTCGCCTTGAGCAGGTAAACAATTGAATTTATGAAATTTCCTTGGGTGTCAGCATAGCTAGCTCATGATCTCCTTGGCCCTCGCAACACATGCAGTCTCTGGATATGATTGGTAGAGAATATTATTTGCTTCACTCTTAGCATTTAAAAAGGAATAGGAGTGTGATATTTGGGTACACGAACTGAAACTGTTGGGATAAGTTTTTTTATCAATATGTACGAATTTCTTATGCAATTTCAATGCGGGACGTTGTAGAACACTAGATTTGACAACAAGTGGCCGCATTTCCATTGAAAGATGAGTGACCACAGACATTTAGCCGAGGCATTCTTAAACTACTTGCTAATTGAATGCCCGATTGAAAGCCGACTATCGTATGAATAAATGCGCTGCCGTTGGCAATGCCTCTGTGTAGGCCTCTTAACGGATTTCAGTATCCTTTACCTTTATGTCTTGTTCTGGCGCTTAGTCGTATTACGAATCATGTCWCATTGTGTGCAGATCGGAAGTGGTGACCGATCAGAGCGGATACGGACGTACAACTTTCCTCAAGGAAGAGTCACCGATCATCGCATTAATATTACTCAGCATTCCATCGACCAAATTATGCAAGGAGAAGGACTGGATGGTTTTATAGATGCTTTGACTATGAAGCAAGAAATTGCGGCTCTGGCTTCCTTGAAAGCTGCTTCGTAATTCGCCGTTGATGTCTTACAATTCATTTTTCCATTTTTTTCTCGAGTAATCCCTTGTTCTTTTCGTGGATGAGTTTCACTGTGAGCTTGAGACTTTGAGAGTTGCGTCCGTGACGTTTTGCAAGCAGATCTGTACTGCATGGCCACCCAGTGGTGTCATTTTGTCTTCCTAGTTAGTAGTGTCGTCGCTTTACACTTGGGCCCAGTCCAGGAAATGCTGGGGCTCAAATTGATGCAAGTTGGACCCAAGCTTTAGCCTCAAGAGGTCATTAAAATAATGAGTTGTGGATTTGGACCTCAAGTGGAAAGGTTTTAAGGATCAATTCAGTATGGTAGCTCCACCTAATTTTGACCCCTTTCTAGAACCGACTCCTAGAGATTCTGGCCTAAAATGTTTTGTCCTATTCATGAGAGTTAGGGTCACTTTTGGGTGCTCCTACTTGCAACACTTTGAAAATGAACCCCTATACTCATTAGTCATTTTTTTTCATCAAAGAACACTCAAAACTGCCATTTTTATTGCAAAGTGAAAGAATTTTAGGAATTGTTTTTTCTACATATCAAATTGTAGGATCTTTGCACCAGACTAGCACATGTATGTGTAGAAGAAATTTCAAAAACTTTGATTGTGTGGAATGCAAGATATATGTGCTTGAAGTGAATAAATCCAATTCTTTTGTTCCTTGGTTGGCTATATTTTAAGGCTTTTGAAGCTTCTTAGCTTAAAAATTTGCACTATACATTTTGAATTTCTAATTTTTTATTTTGAAAAATTAGGTTTAGGTTATCTCAATATTTCATTAAAAAAATCAATATTTCAATAAAAAATGCTTGTATTTTGACATGTGCATTCTATTCAATGTGTTGGAAAGTTAACAAATTCAATGCAAAGTTTTATTTTTTATTTTGCACTCATTGACTATAAAATAAATGTCTTCATCACTTCTATTATTGGTTGGAAATAGAATGATTCAAGGCTAGCCTTTTGTATAGGTATTAAAAACTTCAATATTTCAATAAAAACGCTTGTATTGTGACACATGCATTCTATTCAATGTGTCGGAAAGTTAACAAATTCAATGCACAATTTCATTTTTTATTTTGCACTCATTGACTATAAAATAAACGTCTTCATCACTTCTATTATTGGTTGGAAATAGAATGATTGAAGGCCAACCTTTTGTATAGGTATTAATTTGATAGACCACACAAAAATAAGAACAAAAATCTATAATTGCTAATTTTGAGATAAAATCCCAAAAAGTTCTTAAAATTTTTGCACTACTTAATTCAAAGACATGTAATGCAAGATGATGACAACTATCCTAAAAATTTCATAAAAGAAATCATAAATATCATGTCTTTCTAGTTTTTCGAATGTAGCCCAAAGTCTAAAGAGGACTCTTTAGTTTAGTAATGTAGAATTAAAAATAAAACATCTTTACGAAACAAACCATAGAATTGATTTTGGAAATATGTTTATAAAGCACATCCAACAAATACATACGTTTCACCTAACGCCATCCATCTATCTTTGTCACTTCAACCTACAAGAGTCTAAACAACAAAAGTATTCAATGGATGATCTTGAAAGTTTCTAAAAAATTAGGAATGTACCTTGAATCCAATAATTGACTCATTTGAGCTAATTACCTTTATGATAAGTCTCTTCTTTTCAAGAATAACTCTAAAAATTCTATGGAAGGCAAAAGATGTCCAATTAATGTTTTTCAGGATTGCTATAGAAACAAAGAATGCACTTATTCATTCCAAAAATTAATTTTATTGAACTTTTGAAAAATTATTGTTTAACTACATTGCTGACAGACCATGTCTTTTCAAAGATGTCACCCTATTGTTTAAAATAATCGATAAAATATATCATAAAAAATGATATAAAAGAAAACAATGCATAATATTTTAAACAAGTGAAGCATGGATCTCTAAAATACTATTGAATTCTGATACATTTAAGAATATATTAAGCAATAAATAATATTCTCCTACGTACGAGTAAAAGAAGTGTAGCAACTTTATCCTTTCGTAGGGCACATTCTTCCTAGAAAATACATGCATTTTACTATATATTTTAGCATTCAATCCTCTCTTGAATTTTTATATATTTTTGCTTATATCTTTATAAACTTATATGAATTTCATTAAATTTGTCATTCAAAAAGTAAAAAAAATTCATGCACTAGATTTGGATAAATGAAAAGTTATGTGGTCAAAAAAGCCCCGGGAATCTCTTTGTTAATTGTTAGTGTAGATTTTGGACGACAAGAGTTAAATGTCCATATAGACATTTAGTGTTTGATTGATGATATTGAATCTTTCTGTCTGAGACATAAATGCAACTAATCATCTTTGAAATTTTGTGTGAAAAAGGGAGATCTTCTACAATACTTAGATCTCCATTGAGTGCTTTTGGATTTTTTTTTTAACCATTCATTTCCACGGATGATTTCCACCGTCACTAGTCTATCCTTCAAGGGTTAAGGTTAAATCGGAGATTCTTGGCATGGTTACAAGTGTTTTGTGGCACTCACCCCTCTGACTAGATCCTGACATGGCACATCTCCACACACTGCTCCGCTGGCACGCGCCAGGTGGCACTCCCACAGCGACTGCGGCGATTTGCTCAAGGAAATGAGAGTTCCCCGTCTCGGAGCCCACTGACAACGATAGCTTAACTTACCTCTCCGTCTCTCTCATCGCAAACTTTCAGATTGTGCACCTGAAATCTCTCCTCTCGATCCGACCCTTCTTCCCGTTCAACAGGTTTGCGCAATTCTTCGAAAGGTTCATTTTTTTTTGCGCTTTGCATTGATCAAAATTTCGGGCAATCAATCCATTGACGTTTCGCTTGCATTTCGCTTGCATTCCTCCAGCTTGTGCGATCKCAAGATTATTGATCTCTCTTTGTTTGTGTGGCAGATTGGGTTGGTGGCGATGGTGGAGGGTTACCCTAACGGATTGGGAGGATGGGGCGTGCCGGCCATTTTCAAGGAGGCCGGTCGACTCATGGGCAAGTATGGTCCTTTGCTGGCGCCTTTTGTTGCTGCGTTTCTGCTGCCTACCGCGCTGGTGCAGCTTGCTGAGGTTCTTGGATTCGCGTGGTGGGCAAAAGGGCAGGATCCGTTTCTTCCTCCCGGGCCGCACCGCCACCATCACGCCTTTCTTCATGGCTCATTTAAGGTAAGGTAGAGGCTCCGTTAACCATACAGTACATTAGAGGCTCCATTGACCATACAGGTGATCTTGGAATTGTGAAAATTGTGAAAAGTCTTGATCAATTGATATTTTCTTTTTTGCAATTGTTTTGTAGCTGAACACAAAAACAAATGTCCAAAATTTTAGATGGGGCCAAGTTTCTAGATTGTTGTAGGGAAAGGTTCAAAGTGCACCTGTATGGTGAATGGAATTTCTCCCTTGTTGTATGGTAATTGGGGACCTTACGTAACCTCTGTGGTTGAAAGTAATGCAGTTGGGGTCGTGGATGCCCTGTTTTTGTGAATTAGGGTTTCGGGGTTCTTGAATTTTGAGGGTTTGAATGTGTAGGGGCGGGATGAAGTGGATCCACCGAGTCCGTCTGGGCGTGCTCTTCTCGTGATGCTGGCTTTGGGAATAYTGTTGTGGCTACTTGCCAGCCTTGCCGTGGCGTCCTTTGCGAAGACAGTGCAGTACATCTACGCGGACGAGGAGGATCCTGCCGTAATCAAGTCGATTTTCAAGTCTCTGCCGAAAGCGCTCTTTCGGTTGTTCATGACATCGCTGTGGATYTTTCTGCTCACGCTCGCGACCGTTTTCATTGTCTCCCTGCCGTTCTACATTTTGACTCGCCTCTTCCACCATGCAGAGCTTTTCGCTACTCTGCAACAGATTTTCCTGTCCGTGGCTTTGACGGTTTTGGGATTCTTGTTCCTGTTGTCKCAAGAAGTGGCGGTGTTGGAGCCTGAAAATTATGGCCTTGCTGCGYTGAAAAAATCCTCCAAGCTCGTGCAGGAGAAGTTTTGGGCATCGCTGGTGCTCTTCCTTGTGAGTGTCGGCGTCGGGGCATTGCTTTCCAAGCTTTCCACCGCAACTGGAAGTTTTCCTGGCAAGCTGCCGCAATGGACGACCTACCTTTTTGCAGCACTGCTTGCCATTCTTTATCTTGCGTACATGGTGTACATGCTCCTGGTTACCATTGTGTTGTACTTCTCAAGCAAGTTCCAGTTCGATGCCGACGATGAGTTGCTCCCTGAGTTCCGTTACTCGAACGGCGATAATCCTTACTCGCGCCTTGTTGTGGTGAGCTTCTTTGTTCAATTCCTCAATGCTTCGTCCTCTCAGAAGTGTATTCAGTTCCGTKTATGTCCGCACCTCTATGTCGAATTTGTTTGTCCATAGATAAGGGAATCTAAGTATATTGGAGCGTGTCTTTCACATGCTAGCGTTTTGAAACAACAGAGTAGTCTGTTTGGTTGCACTGTYGTGACTTRTTRTTGTGGTGATTGCAGCAAGCGGAGACTTGATGGGACCGTCTGCTACAACGAAATTGTCTACTTTTGTCCGACTAATTTCTAAGGTTGCAACTCCTTTCCGCGACTTGGTTTTGGAGCAAATAGACTCATATTTTCAGTGCATGTACCAAGATGCTGTCTGTAGAGATCTGTGTTACAGAAAGCGAATAATCTTAGAGATCTCTGGAGTGGCACTGCAGGGGTTGCCAGGCTGACTCCATTATAGACCACGTATCTGCAACGAAGTTGTAAACAATGAATTCCGAATGGGATTTTGAATGTGAAATGGTTCCAGAGCAGAATTACCTACCGAGTAGCACTCCCTGATTACTCTTTGAAAGTTTCATTGCCGCATTGAAGTTACCTATGGTTGCGTGAAGTTTCCCATCATGATGGTCTCATTGGTGAAGTTAACAAACGATGTCYTTGCTCGTTTGTGGAGGGTTGATAATTCTACCCCAGGTCTTCACAAACACAATGCCTTCAACAGACGCTAGTCTGAGTACAATCAAACGATTGCTTACTCGTCGTTGTTTCAAACTACGTGATTCACATTCCTGTGCTTGGGCACAAGTCTCTTTCTCACTTTCCAGGAAATCGGCCATGGATATATTAGCTACAGTAGATAGTTTGATGCTTCATCATGGGATGACAAAAGCATTTGAAGCGCACAGGAGGTTATTTTACGGGAACCCAACTGGGGCGTTCATACTTTGCATGGGCAAGATGGAAGCGATGGTGGAACTGAATTCTTTTTGCATTCCAAAAAGCTGCAATGAAAAATTGGAACTGAGCTGTCAGGGAATCACTTTTGTCCCCTATGAGTATTTGTAAACTGCGAATGAACGTTGCAATGCATGTACTCGTCGGAACATACAAGGACTAAGACGGAGGCATACGTTGCCTAAAAACTGCTATCTTGGTCCTACTTATTAAAACTTGTTATTGTCGTGGTTTCAGACTTATTGGATCACAAGCATATTATGGTTTCAATTTACGAAGTTTTCATCTATACATGCAAATTTCTTTGTAGAGGATGCAACTTCTATGATTATCTGATGGATTATCACAAGGTTCATATCCCAGCAGGATAGTCTGTGCGGGTGAGCTTGTCCACACTGATGTAGATAGGCAGGTTTCCAACAGCTTGCTCTTCAGCCAAGAACTTGCTTAGGCCTTAAAAATCACATACTGATCGCGAACTTAAGTCAAATTGGCTTATTTCCATTCACGGATTAATCAAGAAGCACATATTGATGAAAATCAATATAATCACTAGAGAAATTTTGTATTCTCCAAAGGGTTGCTAGGGTTTGACAAGCCAATCTATTTTCAAAGCCCTACTAAGCTACTAAAAGAACATAACCTTTGTAAAAAGAAAGACATTAAYGCCTTGTGTGAATATATCAAGGTTGTTCCCTGTTATGTAGAGGAAGGTACTTGTTGTATCCCTCTTCCATTTAACCTCCATTTAACTTCTGATACTTGTGAATCAATTCTCTAACAATTGAGTGTACCAACCATGAGCAACACTAGGGGAAAAGTTACTATGTGGCCAAAATAAATGTAATCCGGAGGTCCTTTCCACCACGTAATCGGCTCCTACTACTACTAGAATAAGGGGGGTTAGCAACGTTTTTTAGCAACTTTTGTGGTGCTTCTAGGAATAAAACAACATTTGCCTCAACAAAAGCAACATTTGGCAAGAGTCAATTTTCTTAGCAACGTCTGAGCAACGTTTAGTGAGAGAACGCCCAAGTACTAAAATCCCAATGAGTTCTCATCTTCGTTCTTTATTGAGGACATTATCCCATAAGCATTGTGCTTGGTGAGACTTCCATGAAGTATAATATGCTTGTCTCTCTCCTACAATTTTACAACACATAAAGTGTATCCTATATTGTATGTTGTGATATAGTGTATATTATATACAATATAGTATAAATATTGTATATAGTATTTAAATACAACATACAATATAATATAAATATCATTATATACAATATATTGATGTTTCATTGGTTCAAAATATTAAATTGACAAATTATTGGGAACAAATGTTCCCCCAAAAGAGAACAAGTAAAATAACATAAGAACTCAAGTTCACTTGTTCCCATGTATGTAGCAAACGGGTGATTGCAAGAAAGACCCCCCCGTTTTTGTAGCATTTGGCATCGTACTCACATAGTACTCATGTTTTTTTTGGGAGTACTGTAAAAATAGAAAAACAATTTTAAAAAAATGTGAAAAATATATTTAATGTATACACCTGTAAGAAGAAGGTACCTTATGAAGGAAAAGCGTAGGAAAATTCTCTAAGTTGGAGAACTAGAAATGTGCAAAAATGTGCAAAATTTCATGAAAATAGGTGTTTTGATGTTTTAATTTGTAGAAAATAGGAAATGTAATTTTAAAAAAAACTAAAAATTGGCAATTTGGGAGAACTTTATGATAAAGAGAAGAATGAGAGACACTTGATTCAGGGCTGAGGGTCCAGGTCTTCAGCACACTCCTGGGGACTTTGCTTTTCAACATTTGTCTTCTGCATGTCCATGTTTGTGGGGCGACTACCTGAGGTATTCATCCACGAAGCCATACCTTGCCTTTGCCCAGTCTCTTGCATTATTGTGTGGATGTCTGGGTTTAGGGTTTAGGGTTTGAAGGTCAATTTAGGACCCATGTTGTCGTGCACTGACCTAGAAAGCATGAATTACAAAACACTGATATGTTAAGTTGCTTTAACGCTTGCCTCTTCAAGTACTGTCAATGATCAATGGGAATGTTGTGTACATGCAGGTAACCTTGTGATTATTCCCATCATGGCAAAAATGAAGAGAGCACAGAAGACAAAAGAAGTTTTCACCGGATCGGATGATATTGCCAGCGAAGCTACAGGGGCAAGGCCGACGGAGATTAAAAATCTCACCTCATTCAAGGAAAGTAGCAAGAGAGGGCTTTCTTGCATGCCGCCTCCTTCTAAAGTTGGTGCTTCAGATAAGAGGAAGAGGAAGGCGGACATGACGACCACATCCGGGTTCCAAACTCCTACCAAATCCAGCAGAGAAAGGGAGACCCCACCACAAGGAAAGGTTTCATGGGTGTTGGCAAGCGACAGCTCCTCCTCAGGGACTTCCGCTCCTCCGGAAAAGGGCGATTTTGATGTTGAAGTTGATAGCGACTACGAAGACGACAAGAAAACTGCACGCTCACAGCAAAGACGGCAGAGGAAGAGGGGAGAGAGGGTTGAGCGAGAATTCACAGAATCTGAATGCCTCAAGCAGCTCGCGGCGTTGAGAGCGGATGACAGGCGACCCCCCCCAGCCATGACGGCAGACACTTTCTCCTCCAGGTTCAGTCTTCACAATGAAGGAATCAATAGCCACAGAATGAAGATAGGCAAGGGCATTACCCTGGAGGAAGTGGAGGAAGTTTTCAGAAAAGAGAAATCCAGAAATGGCTTTCTGTTGACGGAGAAATTGTCAAGGGAATTAAAGAAGGACACGGAGAGGTTGTATTGCCTGTATTACCAAAAAAACCACAGACCTGTACATGTGGCAAAGGAGTTTGCCATTGGTATTATTTTGGATAAGGTGCAACACAAGGAAGTGAATTGGGTGGAGTTCGCTAGTGAGACAAATGCTGCTCAGCGGAAGTCTTACTGTCGACAACTGAAGATTTGGATTCAGGGTTTGGCTGCACTTCGAAATGTGCCTGTCAGCGACGTCTACGACTCTGAGGGGTTCAATGACTACGTGGACATTGATGTGGACAAAGTCAGAATGGGCGATGGTCAATTCCAGGTCGCGGTGGAGGGTGTTTGGAATTCAAAGGGGTCAAAGATGGCGCGTTATGTTGCTTTCACGACGACCTCTGATGCAGGAGTCATCGAAGTCAGGTATTCCTGCATTGCGTTCTTGCAAACTCCTGTGATTTAAGATTCCATTGTCGATGCCGATTAAACCTAGGAACTCTTCGTACTGCAAACGTTGGGTACACAATATACACAATGTCCGTGTACCCTGCGCCCCCCCCCCTCTGTACGCTGCCTTACTAGCTGTCTCATCCTTTCTTGTATTGTCCTCTTTGAAGTCACTTTGAACGCAGCAGTCTTTCTGCAATGCAATCACAGTACTCTCTCATGCTGTGTCAAATTCATGGACATGCCACATTTTCGCCACAGTTGTCAATGGACTTGTCAGTACTGTGCTAGTCTATCTACCATGTAATCATTGTGAACATGTGTATACTTCCGAAGTACTCGTGCACTTCTATAGTATGAGGGTCATTCCTGTTATGACTTTCTACTATGTACATATACACTGCTGCTGTCCTTTGTGCGCTACGTCAAAGTACTCGTACTCCTACTGCTGTACGCACAGTCTTGGTCTGTTGTGTCTTAGTATTCGAGCGATAGGAAGGACGTTTTTAAGTACTGCGTGACAAACTGAGGAGTAACTACAGTAACGAGTAGCAGTACGTTCAAGTTCTACGCTGTATACTAGTGTCACTAACATGTATGTGGACTACTATGTATTAGTACTACACCTGCGTTTTAGTACTTATCGCAGGGTCGGAGGATTCATTTCTCGCTCGTCAAATGAATTATGTCAGGGAGAATTTGCTGAACATTAATGTCAGAAACAAGTGTGCCATGCACATTCTTATATGTTGTTCCCAATCACACAACACTGCTGACATGCTGCCGTGCATRWRTGTTACAGGAAAATTGATGTGCAAAACCTCATCATCAGTTTGGAGGCCACGCTCACGAGGATTGATAAGAAGATTGTGGACTTGAAGGACAACGCTGTGCGGGAAGCAATACAGTGGGAGGCTTGCTCACAACTTGTCAAGCAAATAGAGTCTTCTCTTGTTGAAGCTGGGCAGGACTGCAGCGTAAAAGTCGGAGCTGAAGAAATAGCTACTGCTTGTAGCCAAATCGGACTAGGCCCTGTTTTCAAGATGTTTTATTCAAACGTACAGAAGTTGAATGGATATGCAGCTGCTAAGTCCTTGTCCACGCATGCGATATGCGAAGCACAGGCCACACACAAAGCAAACAGCGCTCGTCTTTCACCACTTCAGGCGTATTTGGTGGATCTGTCTGCAAGAAGAGACGCTATTCTCATGAAGCCGCTACCAGTCTGCTACACTGAAGAGGACGCTTGTCGGCCCAGGGAAGAGCCGGTCCTCCCCTCCCGCCTTGTATGCTGCGTCTGCTGTGATGCATTTCCTTTTTGGGACATCATTTTGTGCATTTGTATCATCCATAGTGCGCAACACACTAGTTCAAAAGCAATGTCACGTGCGCTATGCCGATGTGTGGATTAGTTCCAGAGACATGGTACACTAGTTTCGGATTTGGACAGTACAACAAAATCGCATCTGCACAAGGAGCAGCCGGCACGATTGAATCCCTTCAGATTCCAAGTCATGCTATACCAATAACTGGTCCGCTTCAAAAACATCCAGGTATTTTGTGGTCTTCCTAAATGCTTGTTGTTGTTCATTGCCGTACTGAGCAGTTCTCGGTCATTTACGTTATTAGCAGAGCATTTGATTCTGAAAACATGGCCTTCCATTGCATTGGTGTACCCTTTAAAGAAAACCCTTTCTGCTTTCAGCAAAAAGCAGTATGATGCGGTTTAGTTTTTCTGCAGTTACTTCCTCATCACCACAAGCACCAGCAATATCACATATGCATCAACTACTGACTTTTCAAAGACCCTAGGTCCTTCACTCTGAGTCTAGGAACCCTGAACTGAATACCCTAGTTCTTTTCCTGTGGAAAAACATCAGCATTTGAACACATTCATAGCAAAGGAGGGGTTAGGGTTATTTTCGAGATTGTAACCGCTTGGGAAGTCACCTGAGAAAGATACAACGGAATGGTGAGTGTAGGAAAGAACCTCTTAAATTTTCCGTCGACAGCGCCCTTCGCAATGTTGTATGTCCTCTATAATGTCCTCTTCAATTTCTTCAAGCACAGGACTCGAAGAAGCGACTTCCGGAGGGTGTTCAAAACGCAGGAAGCTGAGGAATGCATTGTACAGCGCCTGAACCGCCGACGTATGCACTCTCCAAACCCTAAACCGCAGTTCTCACCGGCGGGAAGGATTTCTTCACTCCGGCTGTCTCTTAAAATGGCTTCCTGTTGCGGTTCAGTTCAGTCAGCCATTGACGAAGGTAGTCCACAGTGAAGAAGGCCCAAGCCATTGCATTGAAGTAGGGGACCACTGCCCAGAGCGAGGAAGACCCTAAACCAAAGTGTTGACCATGAGTATGGAGCTCCCTCTGCAGACCTCTCTATTTCATCTCTCGACGCACTACTAGTACACAATAGTACGTCGTATTCGTAGAAGTACCTCTAAAGACTACGTCGTATCATATATTACCAAGCCCGCAATACTTTTGAGTATGTGGAAGTATTGAACTTCTTCGTCACATAGGATTTAATAACTTCATGTGGCACTACAGTGTATAACGAACTCCTATCATTGACATCTAGCATTCGGGAGAGAAAAAAGTGATGGAAAAGAGGAAGTTGTACATAATAGTTGTTCTGTACGCGTGGCATTTGTAGAAGTGAGGAAGAGGTGTTGGATATTTTTCTGTATTTAACATAGTAGCTTGGCTATCATACAAGCTGAAGGGATATTCCAAACAAAGAAGCAGGGGGACCACGGCACTAACTTGTGTAAAAATGTGGTCAATGGCAGTATTCTTGATGGCAGTATTCCTGATGGCAGTAATCCTGGTGGCAGTAATCCTGATGGCAGTATTCCAAGCGTGCAAGTCAGAATTAACATGCATAAAATCTACTCGTGAAATGCTAGCTGGTCTGCTCGCACTGGCCACTCCGGATTCACTTTAAACCACTTACTGACGTTGGTGCGGGCAGAAGCTAGCTTCCTCCAGCTTTGTCTTGCTTTGTCATTGCCTAAACCACCGACGTAATCTTCATGCATTGTAGACAGTGCAGTGTTTCCATTTAACTAACCTTGCGGACATTGTGGACCACATTTGAGGAAAGGTGCTCCTTATGCTCCTTAGTTCATTTGTAAGACAACATGTTCAGTCTGCTTTGAATGAAATGCAGTTGGTAGGTAGCTGTGAACCCAGAACTGTCTTTTTTAATAGAAAGTCGGAGGTCGTTTCATGTTCACAACTGCTGGCAATCACCTTCGCTAATACTGTGCATTGTGCAAGTTCTTATAAATGAACTACTTTAAGAAGCGTTGAAGTAGGGTCTTCCTGTGATACCTCTGCAGAAGAAGGGAAATACAAAGCTTACTTCATGTGATGTGAGAGGAATATTTGCAGAGCGTAGTCTTCATTTCCAATGTGTATGTTGGTTGTTCTTCTGATACTACATCGTCAATTACCATATTCACTTGCCTGAACACATGTACTGAACTCTATAGTGGCTGATTTCACAGCAACATACATACGGTGCCTACAATGTCTGACATTTTACTTTCCAGATGGACCTCCAAGTCATGAGTTTGATTAGTTTAAAGATGTAGAAACGAAGGTGTGCCTTCACGGAATGAACTGCAGCCCATTCCGTGCTCAAGTCCAGTGGCACTGTTCCTGGGAACGAGGCAATCCTGAATTGCCAAAGACCACCGCAGCATTTCACAAGCATTTCACAAGTTGTCGAGTGCAGCATTGATGACATCTACTATTTCTTCAGGTACAGTGTACACACGATTACCGCCTTTGACTCRGTGTTCCCTTGGAGTCATTTGGAACTTGCAAGCGAGAACACTGCTGGCATCAACGTGAGCGACTTCTGAATTTGCAAGGTACACATAATTTTGCATGTCTCGACGACCCCACTTTTGGTAGTAAATTCCTCAAATTATAGACTCTCCAGCTAGGAATTGCCCTCCCCAGGTGCATTGAAAGTTTTCTTGAAGTACCTTTTTAGGACCTTGGCATTGCAAGATGTAGAAAGTCACTCCCTCGTTGTTGTCAGGAGCAGCAAGCACTGCAAAATTATCCCCTACTTGCACCAAATCAGCCATACCTTGCTCGTTGTATTCCCAATCCCATGGATCCTTCCCTTCGTCTAGGACATATTGGGTATTTCCCGCTTCTGCACTTTGTGGTTGAATCTTTATGGCTTTCCATTGTTTGACATATTCCTGATTCTTGCAGTGGCTGCAATCTTCTTCCGAACATGGGCCGCAGCAGTAAGATAAATCTCTAACCAGCAGCTTTGTGGGGTCATGCTGATCATTAGCAAAGACAGAGTGCAATTTCGACAACCCTGGAATTCTGTCACAGGTATGCGGGTTTCGGCGGTCAACGTCGCTAATGTTCATGTAGTGGAAGTGACAATACAACTTGAGGGAAAATGAAAAAAACACAGTCATGTCTTTCATGAGGCTGCCAGAAAGAAGTCACTACATTTAAATTTCCAGTGCAACAGAATTCACGTGTTGTCTAGCATTGGCGAAAGCCTGTATGGACACGTGAAGCGGCAGGAAATCAATGGCGATGAACATAGGGAAGGCCACAGCACCTCATCCGGTCGCCGGTTGTGGCGATTTCGCCCACTAATACTGCAGTCAGAAATGTGACGCAATCATGAGCATTCCGCAGACTTCTATGTGGATTCAGTAGTTGCTCTGAACGTAAAGTTCGCTTCACCACAGCGCCAGCTCCATCCCATTCCTCTTTTCCATGTCCGGATCCATAGAAGTTCCACAGCATTTTACACCCTGCAGTGAGAGAGGGGTATCTGAAAAAGGAAGCAACACATGACCGATGTCAGACGTGGAAGGAGGAGGAACTTGGAGTGATATGTGGGCATGCTACTGTATCACACTACAAGCATGTCTGATGACATTTACATAGCATGGACATATGTAGCTCTTCTAGAAGCTCAGAATCAAACCACCTATTCATCTGGAAGAGTAGAAGGCATACCTTGCAACGAAGTACAAAGATCGGGCCCCTTTGAATTGACCGGCGCAACCGTCACTGAAGACGCAGTGGTTTTTTGGTGTGAATTTGTTCGATATAAACCAACACCAATGCTCCATGAGACAATGCTGTACGAACAAAGTGTCATGGCTCCGGTCATCAGAGATGTAGTAATGTGTCTCCCTGATGATCTCCACATCATCTTTTGCATTCCCCAATGTCGGAGCAGCATAGAAAGTGACTTGTACGAGAATGGTGACCTGTGTGGAGGCATAGTACATGGACTGAATCTCATTTTGCACTTGGAATGTATAGTTCTCTGCAAAGTCCATATGGGAAAGAACAGTGTTCCTCTGCAGAGATGCCCTGATCAGCTTTGACTGATCAGTTTGCCACCTGGCCTCGAAATTGTGCCGTATGAATTGCTGCATTGTTGGTTTGAAGAAGTCCATGAATTCAGAGAAGGATGCTGACCGTGACACCTCCGTTATGCGCTTCTTTGGTCGCCCGTCTTCAGAGGTGCTAACAACCTCGTACTGAAACTGTTTCCACTGTATGGTGACTCCGGCATCGTTTTGCATTTCTAGTGGGCAAACGTTGAAAAAAGCTACGCCACATCTGTCGCATGCTCCAAGAAGGCATTCTGGCCGATGGAATTTTGCATCCTCTGCCTTGGGACAGAGCATGGATTCCCACACGGCAGTTACGCCTGGAAAGCGCTGTTCTCCAAGGCGGCACTGCCCACCATGCACGGCAATGCAGAGGACACATTGGCAAATCGACATGAAGTTTGTAAGTTTTCCTAGCATGTCATCAGTGAGAAAACACGCATGCATCTACGATGAGAGGAAGCTTGTATCGAACCTGAGTCTCCAGTAGAAGATGTGCCGGGTGTCTGTCATACGCATTCCGCCCTACCCGCTTTCGCCCGACATCCTTTCTGTTTGGGCTCACGCGAGTTTCGTCAGACCACCAAGTACGGACAAACTCCTTCACATCGTCAGCAATGCCTCCTTGACGTTTTCTTCTGGCGGGTACACCAAATCTGGCCTCTGAATTTGTAGCCGTCGCTTGCAGACGTTCCAAAGCTCCGACGACATTTGTTTTCTTTGTGCGCAGTACTAGGTGGAACCGACTGAAATCTGCTTCAATCTCTGAAACAGCAGCTTCCAGAATGGAGCGTTTTCTAGCAAGTTTGTCGCAGCTATGTGGATTTTTGGTCCACTGTAGCTCGCAGCGGATATTTTCCAAAATCTGTCGCTCTACTCTTGCATCTCTAGGAGCACGATAGTAAGCAGGCAACTATGGCCGGACTTGTGTGCTCCTGAAAATCTTGTGCATGACTGCAGCACGGAGATGAGCGTTAGGTACAGACATGAGTTGGCGAATGAATCCTCCAAAAATGCGATCCGCATGTCTATTCACAGTGCTACGGAACACAGCCTCATCTGCAATTCCGTCATTATCTTCTGCTAAGTTTGTCTCCTCAAATGCTCTGCGTCCTGCGACCGAGTTAACAGTCTCCCGCCTCGCGCGACTAAGCCGTTGGCGCTCTCGATCCTGTCTACGCCGATCCTCTAATTCTGCAGCATGTACAGCTTCTCTAGTGCACGGACCTGGCCTAACATCTGGGCGTCGCTGCGGCAGACGCAATCTTCGACCCCTCTCTTCCTCACGCGACATTTGAATGCTGCTTTACCTGGAATATGGAATTGCACTTTTGCCGGAACAAAGCATTTGCAACAGCTTTCCCTACACAACCCTTTGGATTTCTTCCGCACGCATTGCATCACAGAATTAGGAATTGGAAAATGCTAATGCCCCAAGAGTTTAGAAGGTAGGTGAACCACCTTCAATCGACAATTGCGTAGCTACGTGCATGAATAAATGAATTGTCGTTATGGAAAGAATCGGCGGCGGATTCTACAGATCTTGTATGCCACATGTATCCCTCTGACCGTAGTTGCTCTCCAGAGATAGTACTATGTAGTACCACAAAGTACTATGAGTACTGCGCAAGCGACTGGTCACAGTTTACCTTTGGAAAATAAGGCATTCCAACATTAATTCATAGAAAATAAAACCGTTTAAGGGGGAAAAAAAATTATGGCCATTTGTACGGACAAGATGGTAGTCACTTTCATCCAAAAAAATCATGGTAAAAGCACTTCCATTATTTGGAAACACATGCGCCAATGACCACTATTACGTAGCATGTACGGCACCTAAGAAATCAAAAAATGGTTATGCCCCTTTGTGGGCATATGCCCAAGAAGTGTGAGAATGGATCAACCAAATCTCAACTCTAGATTATTCATTCTGGTTACTGCGAACATAGTAAAAACCCTATTATGTGACATTGTGACAAATTATTAAAATTCACTTGAAAATAGAAAATGTTTTTTAGGTAAATAAAAAAAAATACAGAAATCATCATCATGAAGTTAGACATCTCCAAAAAAAAAAAAAATGTAAACCGGACTTCGGATTCAAAAGTTATACCCCAAGTTCACTACGTCACTTCAATTGTGACGGGAAATACTACCACCCTTTCTTGCAATCACCCATAGTTAGTATGGGTAACACTATTTACCATCATCAGTGTACTGATGTAATATTGCAAGTGGATGATGATTTTCATTAACCCTTGAAGGACAGACTGGTGACCATGGAAATCATCCATTTTGATACTGTGGGAATCATTGGTATAAAAAAATCCAATAGCTCTCACTAGAAGTCAAAGGACTATAGAAAATCTCCCCTTTCACACAAAATTCCTAAAATGAACAATTGCACTTATGTCCTGACATAGAAAGATTCTATGTCGTCCATCGGACACAAAACATCCACCTTGACATTTAAGGGTTAAAATAGTTAATTTGTAGTGATTCCTTAAGTTTGAACAATCCATTATAGGGTCATTGCATGAAACATTTGTAGTATATTCCGTCACGTTGGAAGTTGAAGTCGGTTTATAGCATAAGTAATGCAAAAATGGTCCAATCAACACGAAATTCGGAATGAAGGTTCCTTTTCTATTTTCCAACATTCTTGAATTTTTTCAATTTTTTTGAAATGATTTAAGGGGGGCATGTGTAATTCCATAATATGTGACACTTGCGGTTTTATGGGTTTTGAGTACTTTCAAATACCCAAGATAATGAAGTTGGACATGAGGTTTTGTAGGGTTATTCTCCTAATAAACATACAACTTTTCATGAAAAGGATTTGCGAACCAGTGCTTCCCGTGCCTTCTTTATTGCCATAAAGTGTGCTTCATTTAGCATGCATTTCTGAGCAATAGAACATGCAAATTCAATATTTTCCTTGGAAATTGTCCTCTACACAAAGTTCCTAAGAATGGACATTTTTTTGCTTAATTTTCAAAAATGGTCTTCTAATTTTTTAAAATGGAAATGACAATAGGCATTTTTCAGCAGAAAAGACAATCCTTGCCGGATGATAGTATTTCAACGTTATATTAAGTATTGCATAGTAGTGGTGGGGCCCCATTACAGATGAAAAAATCCTACATGGACATTATCTAAACCCTATACCTTAAACCCTAAAACCATGAGCCATCCACTGTGAAGTGGTAACGTGTTGTTCTACTGGCACATCTCATTTTCAATCGACGACCCATGTTTTATCTTCCAACCTTGTAATAGTATGCACAGTACTCGTAGTACCCGTAGTACTGTCACAGCAAAAACCCGAAATGCAACAAATAGTACAAGTGTTTTGTGTAATGATCCTATACTAGAAGTAATTGTATATAATATGTCAGTAGTATATGTCGTTAGTAGTTTTCAAGGAAAAGAATGCTCGTGTGATTAAATTGTGACAATAAAAAAACTACAAATTTAATTTTAATAAATTGTATTATTTTGTGAAGATCGAAGACCATTGGCAACGTGACTCAAATGTTCTTGCAATGTTGATACTTGTTTGACATACACCTTTACTTCATGAGACCAATGTGTCTTTTCTAATATACCTAATATTATAATTTTTATATTTTATAACACATTTGTGTTTTGTCCAAACCCCTTGAGCTTTTAGGGGTTAAAGGGTCGCTTTGTGAACACGTTACCGGTTTGAAAAAGAGGGTTGGTTTAAGAGCACACTCCTATCAATATTGAATGGAAATACGTTCACCCATARTTGTCGGGGGCAAACTGAGGAAAGAGACGACACACAAAAGAAACCGACATCTCACTGGGAAGAGGCCAAAAAAGAGATCCTGCGCCGATGCAYCCTACCGGTCCGGTCCGGTCCGGTTATTTGTGCCAAGTCCGGGTACCGTAAGCTCGAGGCCATGGCTATGGCAATCAGCTTGTGCGACCTGTGCGATTTGTGCGACTTGAGCTCCCGGCGACTCGCTGGACTCGAGCACGCCTGATAGTTTWTCAACTGTGCGCATTTTTGAAGAACGGCGTCTCGATTGCWGAAGTCCATTGCATTRGCCATCTTGTCATTGTTCTTGTGCACTTGACKTCATCTCCGATGCAGGTGAGTRGAGGTTGGATTTTGGAATTGACTGGTTGCTCAAGATCCTTCCAAGTTTTCAATCGCATTGAGTCTTGGTCTCTTATTTCGGGCGACGATGATGCTTTTCGGGATCTTGTAGGTTGGCATTAGACAAGATGCGTGCGAAAGAGAAAGATTGCTGCTGCTTGTGTGTGAACGGTGGGACTCTGTGATTTGAAGGTCGACAGATTAGGGCGGGAGTGGCGATGGAGTGCACAGAGGATGTGCAAGGGATCAGCGGAGAGATGAAGAAGAGTCYGTAAAGTTTTGTTGGCGGTGGTGAGATCGGGGAGTTGACGGGCATGGGCCGATCTACGCAAAACCCTAGCATGAGCATGGAGGGAATGGGGGCGGGGGCAGGGGCAGGGATGGAGGGATACAACACGCGGAGCGGTGGGGCGTTGGCGTGCATGGTGAACGCGGAGGTCTGTTCGGTGCTGGCCGTGATGCGGCGGAATGCGCGATGGGCGGGGCGGTACATGGCTAGTGATGATCAAATGGAGCATCCGCTCATCAGGTCGCTCAAGAGCCTCCGGCGTCGCGTGTTCTCCTGGCAGCAGCAGTCGTGGCAGAGCATCAACCCGGACTACTATCTCACTCCTTTTCTCGATGTCATTCGGTCGGATGAAACCGGGGCTCAGATCACCGGAATCGCTCTCTCGGCCGTCTACAAGATTATCACTTTGGAGGTTTTTAATGTCAAAACCGCTCACGTTGAGATGGCCATGCATAAGATTGTCGATGCTGTCACGAGCTGCAGGTTTGAGGTCACCGATCCTGCCTCAGAGGAGGTCGTTCTCATGAAGATTTTACAGGTAATGTAATTTCCTGTTCTCCGTTCCCAGTTCAGAACCCTAGACATTGGCACCTTTTGCAGTTCCGGATCTTGCAGATCATTCTGCGCTATCTGCATTGTACATTTTCGTCATGTATTCCTTCGCACAGGGGATGGTTTCCAGGTATTCAAATAATTTCATGTAATGTTGGTTGGCGCAGATTAGAAAATCATAGTATTGTTATCTGGTGGGAGTGAGGGAGTTGTCATTGAACTCTTGCCTGAACGTTTTCAAGGGCCTAGCCTACAGATCACTCATTTATCCTGAAAGTGTTTGCATAGTTTTGCAGTCAGGGGCTAGTAGCATACAGACAGGGTTTCTCCGACACAATTTAGTCGATTCTTAAGCCTCTACTCGCTTTCTGCCATCAACTACTAAGTTTTGGTTGAGTAGTCCTTACTTCTGGCGTACATTAACAAATATAACTTGATGAGAGGTGGACGAATTTGACCTATTTGAGTCTCTTTTCTTGTTGGTACGGGCCTATGTTATTGTTGTGCACGGAACCCATTTTTCCGGGCTTCAACGTATCCTTCGACTTGCAGTACGATGTTGTGATTTTGCCTAGTAGTCGCCTGAATTTTCCGTCTTCACATAGCTTTTCAACAAGTATTCATCACGCTACRTCGACTTGTTTCCATGTAATCTAATGTGTTCGCTTACACCTGGTCGTMTCGTCCTATCTACTCAGGTACTGCAAGCATGCATGAAAAGCAGAGCAGGTGCCGTTTTGAGCAATCGTGATGTGTGCACTGTTTTGAACACGACGTTCCGGGTGGTTCACCAAGCTGGMAGCAAGGGAGAGCTCTTGCAACGCACAGCACGCCATTCAATGCATGAGCTTGTCCGCGCTGTCTTTTCTCACCTCCCATCTTTGGAAGCAACCACTGCTCTTATTGCTCTTCCCGACATCAGYCCTGAGTCTACATCTAATGGTGCAGTCTATGTAAGTGCTTGTTCGCCAGTCATTTTCAAGATGGAACTCAGAGGGGCTGAACGTGTGAGTCAAATCGCATTCTATGCATGGATAATGATGTAGGCCTCAAGCTTGCATAGTGTGCCTCCTTTTTAACCTACTTGACAGTTCCTAATGGCTTTGAATTCTTGCTGGGGTGGTTTTCGTATTATTGACTGTTGTTTAAACAGGACAATTCTGCATTAATCGCGGGAAATCAAGTAGCTGGTAACGGAGATCTGTCGGACTTTGAAGGGGTTGAGCCTCCAAGTGCAGATGCTTCTGAAGAGGGAGCTAGCAGGCATTCTTACTCTGGAAAAAGGGATGAAGGAAATTCTAGAAGCGTTGTGGTCACTGAACATACTACGATTATTGAACCCTATGGTATACCGGCCATGGTTGAGATATTCAGTTTTTTATGTTCACTCTTGAACATAGTGGACCCCCAGAGCCCGGGTCAAGCTTTACTGGCTAGTGATGAAGACGTGCCTCACTTTGCGCTTCTGCTTATTAATTCCTCAATAGAGCTTGGAGGAGAGTCCTTCGGCCGCCACCCCAAGTTGCTTACCTTGATCCAAGATGAACTGTTCAGGAATCTGATGTTGATGGGGCTATCACMTAACCCTTTGGTTCTGTCAATGGTTTGTGGAATTGTTTTGAATCTGTATCATCATCTCCGTAGCGCCGTGAAGCTTCAATTGGAGGCCTTTTTCTCCTATGTCTTGATTCGACTTGCATCAGGCAAGCATGGGGCAACTCATCAGCAACAAGAAGTGGCCATGGAGGCGCTTGTTGACTTCTGTCGGCAGCCCGCTTTTATGCCCGAGATGTATTCAAACTTTGATTGTGATATCACTCTTGGCAACACTTTTGAGGATCTGGGGAACTTGCTTTCAAAGAGTGCATTCCCCGTTAATTGCCCTYTATCGGCGATGCATGTACTAGCGCTGGAAGGCATTCTTGCAGTTGTCCACAGCATGGCTGACAGGGTTGACTCTGCATCTCCAGCGCTTACATCCAGCTCTCTATCAGGGATCATGGTAGCGGAGAACCAGGACTACATCCCATTCTGGACATTGAAGTGTGAGAGTTACCAAGATCCAGCCAGCTGGATTGAGTATGTGAAGCATCAGAAGTATATCAAACGCCGACTCATGATTGGCGCCGACCACTTCAACAGAGATCCAAAGAAGGGACTGGAGTTTCTTCAAGGCATTCGATTGCTTCCTGCGAAACTGGACCCCAAGAGCGTAGCTTGCTTCTTCAGGTAATTCTGCCTTCTTTGATGTAATAGCCTTCTTCAGCGAAWTGCASTTGATGAGCTATTTGTCTGACTCGATGAGCTACTTGTCTGACTTGGAATGCTAGTTAATGTGGAAGATTTATTCCATCAGTGTTTATTCATATTAGGAGAACACTCTTGCCTTCTGCAGATTTTGGCCACTTACATAGTATATCTCAGCAGTTCTTAGAACGCTTGCAGTCTAACTGCAACTTGATGGAGGATGTTCTGTTAATATGACATTTTTAGCTCTGCAAGCTGAGTCCCAGCTGACATATGTGTTATTCTATGTTCATATAGTGGGTTCGATTATCTACATTATAAATATGATCATTTCCCTATGTATAGTTGATTGGACGGTTGATGCGGACTTCGGGCACCSTGTCATGAAATGCTTTCTGCGGTTTTCCTCCTTACAGATATACGACAGGTCTAAATAAGGACCTTTTGGGAGATTTTCTTGGTGATCCGGACGAGTTTTGTCTCCAAGTACTGGAGGAATTTGCCCGCACTTTTGACTTCAGTGATATGAGCATTGATGGTGCTTTGCGGACCTTCCTGGAGAGCTTTCGGTTACCGGGAGAAGCACAAAAAATCCATAGGGTGTTGGAGGCCTTTGCAGATAGGTTTTATCAGCAATCAAAGGGCATCCTTGCCAACAAAGATGCAGCTTTTGTGTTGTCCTACTCGGTTATTATGCTCAACACCGATCAACACAACGTGCAGGTGAGCTATTTAATCAGGATCTACATTTTGTAGGTTCTTCTGCCTTGAGTTTTACATTTCCAGTACATTGATATACAACACATACACCCTGGCTGCAACTTWTACRCTATGGGACTTCAYAGTAACTTGTCAGTTCCGAGAATTTGTTTTGGGGGGTGACTAAATTGCTTCTTAGAAACATAGTATGCTCAAGTCGGTTTTCACTTTTTTCTGCCATCTAAGCTTTTTCCTTGGAGTGCAAAATTAAGTGTCTGTAGGTTGTGTTCCATTACTTCTTTGARTGTATAGTATGTGCGGGTTGCACAAATAATAATTTCCCCCATTTAATTGCCTACCTACGTTGTACTGTTACTAGGTCCGGAAGAAAATGACTGAGGACGATTTCATCAAAAATCTTCGGAATATTCTGAGATCGCTACAGCTCATTTTGAAGCTTGATGCACGGGTGGCAGATGCATTTTGTGAAAGAATAACACAGGAAGTGATGGTGCTGGTGAAGGCAAATGCTGGGCACATCAAGTCCCCTATGGGCTGGCGTACTGTCTCATCCCTTCTCTCCATTACAGCCCGTCATCCAGAAGCCTCAGATCCTGGATTTGAGGCACTGACGTTTATCATGCATGATGGGGCTCATCTTACCCCTGCAAATTATGTCCTTTGCCTAGATGCGGCTCGTGCATTTGCTGAAGCCAGAGTTGGGGGAAGCGAAAGGTCGATCAGGGCACTAGATCTACTTTCAGACTCTGTGGGCTGTCTCACAAGATGGTCCAAAGCCAGATCTGCGAGTTCAGAAGTATCTCCTGAGGGTGCCGAAGTGTATCCCCGTTTCTCACAGGAGTTGGCTGAAATGTGGCTAAGGTTGGCACAAGGATTGAGGAGAGTTTGCCTCGAGCAGAGAAAGGAAGTGCGAAACTATGCAATCGTATGCTTGCAGCGTTGTCTTGCTGCTGCTGACAGCATTACGTTGACTCCGACAATGTGGATCCAGTCCTTCGAACAGGTCTTGCATCATCGCAGCAATCTCAGCAGCAATCGTGTTTTCAAAATCCTCCGCTTGTTGAGTAGTTATTGCTGCAGCGATATGTTGGAAGTTGTCCTGAATGCCTGGTGTAACTGTTAATAGTAGTCGTTGTGGGATTTCAGCTTTTTTGAAATGATACTTGACTCATTAGATGTGATATATTTTTCCCTGCATTTTTTTCGCATTTACGCCTCGGACTCACATCTGAAGCAGAGTCTGTCCTCGCTCTAATCTTCACATCTTGTTCTCTGAATTTGTCATCAGGTGGTGCTGACGTTACTGGATGAGCTCTTGGATATTGCTGTGAGATACCCGCAAAAGGAATACAGAGGCATGGAGATTACACTAATGCATGCTCTAAAATTCCTCTCCAAGTTTTATCTACAATTTCTTGATCAGCTTGCACAGCTGCCTACATTCCGAACCACTTGGTCTCAGGTTCTGAATCGCATGGAGATGTATATGAAGGCAAAACTACGCAGCAGGAATACTGAAAAACTCCAGGAACTCGTACCTGAGCTTCTTCTGGAAATGTTGCAGGTTAGGCATACTGCTTTGTTCTTCAGTTTACAATATTCTTCTGTCATTTAAGAGGGTTTTGAAAGAACATTTCTGTCTTGAGTGAGTTCTCCCGTGTTCGTACGTAAGGTTTGTCATCGGAGAGCTGCCATACAGCATAGCAATAACTGAAGTGCTGGGTGGTGAATTTACTTATCGTAGTCCTCATTCATGGTTGAATTTCGATCTTTCAGCTTGGTTTGAAGCTGTTGCTCTCACCCTATCTGACGACGCTGTATGTGGTCCCTCTTATTTTCGAATCATTTCTTTTGTTTAAACTATGTGTCCTTGCAATTCTTCCCCTCGCACCATATTCATAGTTGATTACTTTTTCGACTGATGTTCGTTTCATAAATATGCTTTGCAGGTTATGTATTCTCGCAAGTTCTTGGTGCAGACGAGCACTCCAGGCGGAGACAGCCTGTGGGAGCTAACTTGGCAACACGTGCAAATCATTTCCCCTTCCTTGACACCAGACTTATTGAACGAACCTGTATCAGAACAAGAGACTAAAGCAGATCTTAAAGAATCTGCTACGGCTGAACCAGGTACTGAGGTTGGCACTGCAGCTACTTCACCCTCTGGAGATCGAGGTACAGAAGACCATGAATCGTCCGAGGAAAGGCAGTGATTCAAGTCGATCAATGTGAGGAACCTTCGTTATCCTTGCTACGGTAATCATAAAAATTCGATGTTCCAATTTATTATGAACATTTGAATCATCATCAATTTGAACGTATTTTAGACCTTTTCAAGATCAATGTGTGGGTCCTTGCCATAGTAATGTGCTGTCGAGGCTATATTAGTATTTGATTAATCCATTTCAGATCTGACGAAAAAGATTTTCTGAGGATCGGCCTACTGCTCAATTTAGGTTTTGCCAACTAGTGGATCTGATTTTTACCCTGAAAACTAGTCGAGTATTAACGGAATACTCTTTCCTGCAGGTTTAGACTTCCTCTTGTATAGAATTACTCTGTATAGAGTTAGAACTACTAAGTTAGCCGAAATTATCGCAATTTTCTTTGTCTACAACTGGAGCTTTCCAGCATTTAAGGAGCTATTGCACGCTCATTACTAAGGATAAGTCTGATTGATCTGAACTGGCAATGGCATCGATCAGTCTAAACCATTGTCATATCTGAGAGATTGCGCTGGATGGGTGTAATGTGCCCGACCAAGTGATCATGTGTTACCCACGGGTCCACTTCAAACTCGATCCATATTCATGCTGGGCTTTGATATTCAAATGACTTGTGATATCAGTTTTCTAGATGTCGTGATCTGACCACATTCTATGGACGTAGCACTCCTGCCCAGGCACTGCCTATGGACTAGAATACTTCAGTCGATGTATCACTTGCACTTGGAACGGGCACGGCATGTAAATGACGCTTGAGTGCTCTACTAATCGGCAGTTTCTCTCAGCTCCTTGTTTGCAAGAACATAACTTTTTGCTGCAGGTTGTAATTGTTTCCTCGTCGGAGTCACGGACGCGGTTTGGTGCACAGTAGGTTTAACTACTTGGCGCTCCGACTTCCAAAATCTGGACGATGTACAGAGAGGTTGCAACTGAAGGTTTTTTCTGAAGGGCTTTTCTGACCGTGACTCACTGCACAGAACTTCTCATTTATTCATTCATCGAAACCAATGCTTGACTTTTTGAAAACTTGAACCGCACTATCTGTGTGACTTAGGCGATGTGGGGTTTTAAGGAGGTCCTCTGCCGGTCCAGACTTGGTCCGGTTCCGAGCCAAAATCGTTGTAGTGTGCGGAATGTCTTGTTCAATATTTTAATAATTCGGGTTCCATGGTGGAACACATGAATAAGCAAGGGTGTCAGCGCAGGTCTGCAGAAGGTAATTTCAAAACTGCGATCCAAATTCTCCGAGGGGGCGTGTGCTTTAACGTTGTGCTGAAATCATGCCGCTGTGCCTAATTCTTTTGAGGTGAGAAGAATTGCACACCCACTGAGAAGATTGGTGCAACCAATGGCGCCATCCTCTTCCTCGTGGGCCTCACCAGCAATAACCTGGAGAGTACGGAGGCTAGCATTTTAGCTGAACGAGTTTTGGCCAATCTGTCGCAATGTGACAAAAACGTCATGCAAATGGCAGAGAATGGTCGCCTGCAACCCCTCCTCGATCGCCTTACTCGAGGTCCATCCCACATTCTCTCAACTAACTTTGCAATGAACATATTTTGGGGATCCTGTGTCTAACTTTTCTTTTCCAGTGTGCTTTCGTCGAGGTATCCCGTGCAGGTGGTACGGACTCGTGTATGCTTGCATCTCGTACTACTTACGATAATGAGTCTTTGGCGGGATACATCGAGTCCAAAGCATTTCCTACTACAGTAGGGCTTGAATTTTTGAGTATTTGAAGCTTTTCTTTTAACCTTATAATGTCCAAATCCTTTCTTGAACTTATACATGTTTTTTCTTGTTCATATTTTTTCTTATGTCTTTGAGTACCAATATAGTATTCACCTCGATTTCATCAAATTGGTCATAATTGAAGGTTTCATTTTGAATATTTTCATTTAAGCATCCAAGTTACGTGGACAAAACATCACCCAAAGCACTGTGGCCTTCGGAGCACTGTGGGGTTAATTGGGCGACAGTGACTCTATGATGGGAGGTATACTGTCGTGCTTTTCTCTGATCAGACATGAGTTTACTACATCTGGGATTCATATTTTTTCATGGGACTAACATTCGCACACCATCTGGTTGCAGCAGGGGACGCGGAAGTGCGAGTCGAAATGGCCGACGCGCTCGCCAACCTCACCCTCACGACCGAAGGCAAGGCCCGCGCTGGGGAGAATGTGTCCCGGACGTTAGTGGAGATGCTGAACAGCTCCAGCAACTCCTCGGAGAAAGCCGCGGCTCTGCGAGCGCTCAGCGGGATCTCCACCCTGGAGAGTAACGGCAGCAAGCTCATGGAAGCCGGGGTGTTGGTCCCTTTGATGCGCGACCTCTTCGTCGTGGGCCCSAACATGGTCCCCATGAAGCTCAAAGAGGTCGCAGCCACCATCCTTGCCAATGTCGTCAACGCCAGTGGCATGTGGGAGAGCATCCCCATCGACATCGACGGCAACACGCTTACATCCGAGGTCATCGTGCACAACTTCCTCCACTTGATCAGCAACACGGGACCCGCTATCGAAGCCAAACTTCTGCTTGTTTTAGCAGGTAAGCCAATTTCAATTAAATCGCCATTTCTCCAATCACCAAACACGAGAGGCACAAGCAACTTTCCTTTCACCATAACTAGGACATATATAGGTTTCAGTTTTTGATAATACCGATTTTTCCATTTTGCCCGAGAATCACCAATCGCTTTTGAAGCCAAGCTTCTGCTTGCATGAGCATGTATTAGGCCAATTTCAATTAAATCTCCAATTTGCCAAAATGAGAGGCACAAGCTCGATTTTTTTCCTTTGATAACMATGACATTTATAGATTTCACTTCAGTACAATTGTACGTCATTGTCCATTTTAACTGAGAATTGCCTCTTGAATGGAACCTCCTTTCAGGGTTAGCGTCGAAGCCTCGAGCTGTGAGCCGAGTGGTGGCTGCCATCAAGACTGCCGGCGCAATGGTGAGCTTAATCCAGTTCCTGGAGGCTCCTCAACCCGACTTACGTATAGTCTCAGTCCGCCTCCTTTACATGCTCTCTTTCTACATGGGCCAGGAGCTTGCCGACGGCTTGCGCGTCACCACTCGCCAATTAAGCACCTTAGTGAAGCTCATCGGTGCTTCTGGCGTGACTGAGGAGCAAGCCTTTGCAACTGGCTTACTCGCCAACCTCCCCTTACAAGACACCTACCTCACCCGGGCTTTACTCGAACAGAACGCACTTCCCATGATAGTCGACCGCATCAACGAAGTGAAGAAGGGCGTGGTGAAGATCGGCGGGGGGCGCCATATTGCTGCTTTTCAGAAAGGCTTGGTGGGCGTGCTACTACGGTTCACTTTCCAACTGGACGACCTTGAAGTCTTGCAAATGGCCCAGGATTATGACTTGGCTAGCTTGTTTACYGAGCTGCTGCAAACTTCGAGTCTAGACGAGGTGCAACAGTCGTCGGCGCAAGCGTTGGAGAGCTTGTCTACGAAGTCGAAGCAGTTGTCGGTGGCGCCGGTGGCGCCAGTGCCAGAACCCTATTTCGTCTGTTTCCCGTGTTGGACGAAACCTCCACCACCGAAGGTGCCCACTTGTGTGCTGCATGGGGGATTGTGCTCAGCGAAGTCTAGTTTTTGTTTGATCGAAGCGGATGCCATTGGGCCGCTCGTTGCGTGCCTGGACCACCGCAATACCAGCCTGGTGGAGGCCGCCATGGGAGCGCTCTCGACGGTGCTGATGGATGGGGTGGACATTGATCAAGGCGTCATTCTGTTAAAATTTCAGCCCAAAATATGCAAATCTCTAGTCACACGTACCTGCCCAAAAATGTTATGTTGCCAAAAAAAGCATGTTGGTCCTTTAGGGGTTAATGTTGTTGTATTCAAACAAAATATCTTCTACATATTGGAACAAAATATCTTCTACAAAATTTTGCTTTTGCATTTKCATTTTTTGTACTTTTAACTAATAGTTTTAAAATTTTATCAAATAAAGAACAGTAGATTTGATAGCCTCTATTCTTTTTTCAAATTTTTTTCAAAAGTTCCCTTGATTATAGCCTTTACAATCTAATTTCACAATGCATTCCAGGATCTATGTATGAGTCGTTGCAAGAAAATCTTGCTAGTTTTGGCTCAAAACAACCGTAGTACTTGAATATTGTGATGTTTGGAAAATAAAATAAAACAGATTATGGAGAAATTATAAAGCATTAAAAACTAAGTGTGTGAAAATTTAGGCCTAGAAAAATTTATCTCCAAAAGTTATGCACACTCACAAAGTGATGAAAAATACAAAGAAAATGAATTCTTTGGTTTTTTAAAATAGTAGAAAAATTCAAAAAAATTCAAAAAAACAAAAAAAACTTCTAACTTGAAGATTCTCCTTCTCAACTATTTTCATCTTTTGAAAAATAAAACTATCTTTTCTACACTTGCGCAAAGGTAGTGCACTTTAAGCACATGTGGATGGTGGATATTTTATTATTTTTAGAAAATCTCTTCATGGACTTGTTAGTTTAGTAGAAGTCCTTGTATGCCAATTTTGAACTTCAAACTTGCATTCTTGGGTCAATAATAGTACTAAGAAACCCCAAAATGGCCACGGTAGACATCCAATTGGGGGCTATTTAAAATAATAAAATAATTTTAAGAACTTTCAAAAAAATTACAAAAAGTCTACAACTAGCACATGTACTTTCATTTCAAATTTCATGTGAAATTGACATACGACGCAAACATTATGAGCAAAAAACTACTTGTCTGAAGCCAAAGGAACAAAAAATAGAACAAGTGTTTCTTGCAATCACCCGTGTAAWAAAATTTATTGCATTTTTTAAGCTTTACATTTTTATATTTTTTAAATATAAAAGAGGGAGCCCAATGTAACAACAAGCATGTGTGGGAAAAATAAGCTAATAGTAATACCTTTAAAAAAGATTTAATAGTTATAAAAGACATCATCCAATTGTCTTTTAAAAAATCATATGAAATAAGATGTAGAATTCTAGCATACTAGATGAATACAAAATGTTACTTTTARATATTAAAGGAGGAAAAGGAAATATTGACCTTCAATAAATATTGTAGTAAGAATGGTTATAAGAAGCACTAGTGCTATGTTATGTTTCTTTCTCTTGTGACAGTTGTTTTTGCAACAACTTCAACATCATTATACCTTTGAATTAAACAATAAGTTGCTCCATATGTCTTATTGTTGAGAAGATTTGATTATCTATTTTTAATTATACAATCTAGATATATGCATTAGAGAGAAATTYGGGTCTCTAGATGCCCAACTTGGCTTTTTAATTTTCTAGCCACACAATTTGAGAAAATGCCACCTTGCACATTGCCACCTTGGAGTATAAGGTGATGACATGAGATTTGACAGCCGTTGCCACCAATGGGAGCAAGGCGTTGCAAACAATATTATAAAGGTGTACCAATGTTCCATGTCTTGTGCTAAAAATAAATAAAAAACAAGGTCAAAACCCTAAAGCTAGGTCAAAATCAGAAAACAAGGTACAAAATCAGAAAGCAAGGTTTTGCTTCCATTGGTGGCAACGGCAACGGAAATCAAATTTAGAATTTAAGTACTGCATGGTACAATGTGAGTGCAGTGATAGAAGATGGTGGCCCCTTGATCCTAAACCCCTAAATCCTGTCTGCACGAGAACCCAATGTCAGTCGGTACTTGTGGGTTTCATAAAATATTGGCAAGTTTAATACTATTTAATTGGCCATCTTGAGTGTTTTAAGTGGTAATGTGTCAACATGGAGCTTGTTGGTATAGGAAAGCCACCCATGGACGTTGCCACCTAGGCCGGGAATGAGTGCTCCGATGCCAACTTCACATGTACCGCCCTCAGCCCATTGGGCCACAGGTTTGAAGGCAACTTGCTAAATTGACCATATACATGGATTTACTCCATTTCCATATATCAAACAATTAATTTTCAAGGCATAAGTACTAGGCATCTAATGACCCAAATTTTTCTCTAATGAACATTTTAGAATAGACACATGATTTAGAGAATTGAAAAATTCCTAACTACCRTGTAAATAAAGATCGTAGCTTACAACAGATTGAGTGCCACAATCAACATCAAATATGCAATCAAAACTAAGCAAGAATGCATAACAAACACCCGCTCTAAGTGTGACTTGAGATTGCTGTTAAGTGAGAAACTTAGAAATCTACGCACACAAAGTCAAGCGGCTCTCACTCCACAAAGAAAAAACCCAACAATTCAACTATGGGAGAAGAAGTGACATCAAGCACACTAAACTCTTTGATAACAATTGTCATTATGTTTGTAATTATTTATGTGAGTACTCATTATCATATTTTTTTGTACTCGTAGTGTCTAGGAATCAAGAATTTTTATATCAATTTTATATATGGCTCTAACATTTTGAATCTTAGATTGGTTTAATGGGTTTGAAAAAAAYATTTTCCACATTTTCTTTTTGCAAATATACATTTTATACAAATTTAGGGTAGAAATCCTTTCAATAGTAGAAAGGTGGTCTTAGAAAACCAAGCTACATTGTGAAAGCATGGTTCAAGAGGCCCATTTGGACTCTACCTTGGTGTCCAAATGGGCCTCTGGAACCATACTCTTGTATTGTAGCCTAGTTCTCTAAGACCTCCTTTCTACTACTAGTGTTTTGAATTTTTGATCTAAATTGTACATAGTAAATACAATGTCATCAAGTCACCCAATTCCAACAAATACTAGATCCTSCTATTTGTGTCACTCATCCACCCATTACCACAATTTTAGCAATCCTTTAGCATCATAACAACCCACTTAGGGAGGGGCTCTCATCAATGTATGGTTTAGCATGGGTCTACCCATGCTTTACCAATTTAGTCCCAACAAAATTTTAAAAAATTCACAAAAAATTCATTTCTTGTCAGAATGTCTAGATTCTGCTTGYAAATAGATTCTCTCAAACTTGTCAACCTTTGGAAAATACATGAGTTTAGGGGTTAAGGGTTAAGCAGGGCAAGAGCAACAACTTGATGGAGTTCTTTATTGAGCGCCTGCACAATTTATTTGCCAAAGGAGAAATGGACTGTTTTCATTATAATTTCATTTTGTCATATAGATTAGCTTCTACAATAATAAACCCCCAAGTCATAAGGTAAATTACCCCATCATTACAATTTTGCCCACAATGGGCTTGCTTCCATTTTGTCCGCAATGGGGTAGTTTACCTTACATCACACTCCCAGCAAAGTTTTGGGTTTCGTCATGGACCGGTATTTTATCTGGGTATTTTATTAACAGTATTCTGGTTTGGTAGGGTAGTCTTAATTTCTTTGTCAAAATGGACATGGAAAATTCTCTCTTGGCATCGAGCTGATTGGGCATGTGTTTCCTCCATGTGGCCCAAGTAAGTACATCCCATTGCCTACAACTTTGAATTCAAGGCAAATTTGTTGTTAATCCTTAAATGACGTCAGGGGCATTTTTTAGTCGATGAATGAGCGAGCATCTTTCTGTGTAGGACATAATTGCAACTATTCATCCTCATAATTTTGTGTGAAAAGGGAAGATCTTCTATAGTACTTTGACTCCCAATGCTTACTTTTGAAATTTTTAAACCAATGATTCTCACGGTATCAAAATTCATGATTTTCACGGTGACCCGCCCGGCGTTGAAGGGTTTTGGAAGACTCACATTGGAGTAATTGAAGTTATACATGCATGCACTACTATTGCAAGCAACGGATTTTCTTGCAATCTTTTTTTCAACTCTTCTCTCCAAAAACAGCACTGGCTTTATATCCCAATTGAAACAGTCAACTACGCATTTTTGTTGGTCAAACATCACTCTCTTATAATGTCTGGACAATTTTGGCACTTGCAATTTAGATTATCAGTGCAATCAACTTACACTATCCACCCAGAAGATGGCACACATACGCTACAGTACATCTTGTGGATATTGGGTTGTGGGTCGGAGGGGATTCTTATTTTGTACCCTATGTGAAAGTCAGATTCAGATTAAATTAAGTTGTTTTTGTAAAAAAAAATGTGCTACATGTCATCTTCTGGATGGTGTGAGGTGACATGAACCCCTGAGAATTTGATGAGGAGATTCAATTTATGTACCTAAGTATGGATATAAGACCTTCACGCACTAGTGTATTCTTGTGTTTTGAACGCATAGTGACAAACTGCCAATTTATGAAAAAACAATACATTACTTACACAAGGGCTACACGTGTCATTTATCCATTGGCTGCACAAGTTTTATACAAATTCTGAAAGGGATAAATGTGTCAATTTTCTATCAAATGTAGAGCTTTTTTATTCTCAAATTCTCAAATGCATACAAGTATAGCTTTTTCTAGAAAAGAACTTCAAAACAAAACAAAACTTTTAAATATTGAACAACCCTAAAACTTTGAGTAAGTTCATAAATGATGTTGGCAGACACCTCTGGTAGCACCGCAACCTCTCTGAAGTTCTAGCACCATTTCAAGAATCAATGCAAACACACAAGGAACCCTCCTGACAAGTAGAGAAAAGTAAAATGGATATAAGACTTTCAGGTACAATATCTCTAGTAATCTCATCTACCCATTTCAACTCATTGCACTCCCCATAATAAGTTGAAGAAGAATGCAAGTGCAATTTAGAAAAACAATTYRTTTGTATGTGTCCAATGTAGATCAAAGAGGGGCTATAGAGTAAAGCATACAATGGCTTTTCAAAAACCTTGAGTGGCCTACSCAAGTTTGAAATTGCTAACATCCWRGKATTGCTAATTAAAAGCAAGATAGTGTCAATCTCCAAACTTATGTTGCCTTTGAAATTCACATCAATAACAAATTTCCCACTCAAGTAGAAATGCAATCTAGATAGACCATATAAAACTATCCCAAATTTGATCACTTCTCGCCACAAGAGTCTTTTCAAGAGTCATTTTCCTAGTATGCACAAACTAGACTTTCAATACTAACATAGATGCCCCAAAGTTAACCTAAAAAYTAGGAATATCATAAAAACAATAACCCAAAACCAAAATATACCAATGACTTATAGAARTATTGAACCAAGACAATCACACAACCAAACTTCTTGTTAATTAACCGTTGAAATTCACATCAATATATACCACATTGTTTACTTCCGTAGAAACTAACATTGTAAATAGACCAAAAAATTGTCCCACTGACATCTAATCTTTTTTTTGTCAAGTAGATCTTCTTAGAAGTCATATTCCTAATTTTCATAGACATCAATTTCCACTAATATGTGAAGTTAACCTATAAACTATGAATAAGATAGGATGCTCTAAAAGTAGTYAGTAACATAAAGGTACATTTTGTTTTCTTCAATGTACCAATAACAATGTACATTTTAGGATGTGGTTTAGTTTCTTCTAGGGATAGTCTGTAGCAACGGCGACCTCCTAAATGGTGCCTGAAGAATCACTGGGTCCCACGACACTTGAGATGGACTTCATATGAGCCTATGAGATAACAAACAAGGCAACATATGAAGTTCCCTAAACCCTACGGAGCGTAGCGGAGCTATAGCCCTCTTTAGGGTATATGAAGGGACTTAGGAGTTGATTAACTAAGTTCTTTTGGTTTCATTAAATAAAAAGTTTGAAGATTGGACGGGATAGATGTCATTGGTTTGTTGGACAAAGAGGTGAGATGGGAAGGCACTCACCCAACCATTCCTCAAGCAATGACGGAGGAGGTCGCCGCTGCTACATGTGTCCCCACTTTTGGTGACCACTCCCAATAACAACTTCAAAATTTTGTAACTAATTCCACAGAGCTCCAAAAAACATGAAAATAGTTTTGGGTTTGATGCCAATTCCTTTTTTTCTTCCTATAGAAAAGTTACTGAAATTTTGTTTCAAGGAGTTTTAGCTTAGTTTTGCTTCCCCCCAAATGCAATCAACTTTTCAAATTAAATGTTGCTTTAACCCTAGAAGGACGCAGGTCCCTGTGGAAATSATCATTAATTTTCTGAAATTGTAGGAACAATTGGTATTAAAAAATTCAAAAGAACTCATTTGAAGTCAAAGTACTCTAGAAGATCTCCCGAATTCCGAAGATGACTAATTGCACTTTTGTCCCACACTGAAATATACTCTGTCATCCATCCGACACTTAGTGTCAGTGGCGTCCTTCCTGGGTTAAAGAGCAGACAGACTAATAAAACGAAACAGAATTCTATTTCCCGAATGACTTTAATCAGTCGATCTTATCAAAGCACAGGCATTCGATCCATTGCAAAAAGAGGGTACGAGACTACCTTCTGAATACGACGGATTCAGTCTCCGCGCGCATTCACGATTCTCTTGTCGAAGATGACATTCATATAATTCACACCGTGTACGATTATAATTCTGTGTCTGTCTCTTTGTAAAATCATTTGGGAAGATGCTTGCATTGAGAGAGAGAGAGACCGATTGAGATCGTTGGTAAGTAGGTGTTGAATCGAATCAGTGTTGAAAACTTTAAGCAATAGAATGACATTCATAATTTCACACAGACTCGAATTCAAACCAGAATTCTATATCACTGATTTCTTATATTATCAAAGTATATTCAAAGAGGGTTCTGAATACGATTGGTTTTGGCTCCATTGTCTCTTTGTAAAATCATTTGGGAAGATGCTTGCATTGAGAGAGAGACCGATTGAGATGGTTGGTAAGTTGGGTTGTATTGAATTCTTGAAAAACTCCATGCTATTGATGAGAATATGAGATGACATTCATAAGTTCAACTACGATTATTCATAATTTCATACTGCCTTGAATTCAAATAAGAATTCTATTTCATTGACTTCTTATATCATGGATCGGATCAAAGTAGAATCAAAGCTGTACTTCTGAATTTAGGCTCCACATTCACGATTCTATTGTCGAGATGACATTGGCATATAATGCATACGATTATTGTGTGTGTCTCTTTGTAAAATCATTTGGGAAGATGCTTGCATTGAGAGGCCAGGGAGACCGACTGCGATGGTTGGTAAGTTGGGTTGAATCGAATTGTTGAAAAACTTTACGCTATTGAGGACAAATCGAGATGACATTCACAATTTCATACTGACTCGCATCGAATTCAAACCAAAATTCTATTTCGATCAAAGTATATTCAAAGCAGTACTAAGTCTTCTGAACACGACTGATTAATTAGTTAATTAATTCAGTCTCCACGTACTACATTCACGATTCGATTGTCGAGATCAGATGACACTATTCGATCATACCGCATAATCCACACGATTTATTGGTAAGTTGGGTTGAATCGAATCCGTGTTGAAAAACTGACTTCGATCGGGGAAGAGTCAGTGGTCGGTGCTTCTGGGAAAGAGCTCCTGAACTGAAAGTGTGAGTGAGTCGATCTGTCTGTCTGTCTGTGTTTCTGTGTTTCGCCGCACACGCCAGCAACATCCACTCTTCATCGTCGTCCAGATACTTGAGGTTGAAGTTCTGCCCACTCAGTTTCAACCGTCGCCCAATCTCATCCTTCAACGCTACAAACGAAGTGTTCCTCGAGCATTTGAACCGCACGGTGTCCAGACCATACGTGACCTTCACAGTAACTGCTGCACCATCGTCTTGCATGGGCCACATCTTCTTATTGGAAGTTCCCGCAATTCCTGAAGAAGGAGAACTGCTATCACTTGCTGCGTTCGCAGGCGAAGATCCAAACTGTGGAGAGCCACGGCCTCCCAAACGGGTGACCTCGTCTTCGTGGTTACAGGACGACACCGGGTCTTCCACAGAGCCATAGGAAACGTACTCCCCCTTCAAACCAGCGAACACACCACCCCCGCCATGGTGACGGGGGTCGTTCCAACCCCGTGCGCTTGCTGCTTGGATAAACTCGGAGAGCCTCCCTTGGCCAGGCCTGGGCGGGACTAAATGATCGAGCGACCTGCCCAGGGGAGCAGCAGGGTTTCCTTGACGGTCATCTTGTGCAGTAGCAGGCGCGAAGTGACTCATCCGGTGGGGAGTGTTGGAGCCGTAGCCCAGATGGGGGCTACTACCAGAGTTAGTACTCCGGCAGACTTCACCTTCCTGCAGTCTGTGGGTACCGTTACTCATGACGCTCCCTTCCAAGGACGAAACAATGCTGTCCTCTTCAGGGTGGAAATGCAGGGCGGGTTTGGAGAGCATCGACATGAGCACCTTTTGAGGAGAGCAGGGGTCGTGATGTTGTCGTCTGTGAACCTCCTCTTTGGGTATCAGAAGCGACTCCGGTCCTCCCATTTTGGCATCTGCAGTGTTGTAAGAAGAAGGGGTRGACCATGACACGGATAAGCTGCCTTGGCAAGGGGACGAGTCCTTGTTCATGTGCCCAGTCACTGCAGCCGCAGCTACCGCCGCGGAYGAGATGTCACCAGTCAAGGCATTGATGCGCAGTGCGCCCTCTGCTCCTTGCACTGAATCAATGACACCCTGTAGCTTTTTCAAGGATCGACTCACTTTGTTGATTTTGCGAGAAGGCCATCTTGAGATGCCGTGCTGMCGGCAGATCCTTTTTAAAGTCGTCGGGCATACTGCACAGTCAATCAAGRAGGATCAGGGAGTGCGACTATTCTCACATGAATATTGAAATGCCTATGAGCTATGAGCTTCGCACATGATAGTACTTACCTAACAGTGTTCACTACATATGCAATTTCAAGTAGATCCCCAGCCCAGATCCAAGCTGCCGCTACTACACCCAGGCTCCTGCACTATCTTATAAAGTCCTTCCGATTAGTAACACTTACCACCAATGCTCTTGGCAGCATCCTTGAGGCTGCCAGCGAAGTACTGCTGAAGCACATTCAGCCCAATAGTCTTCTCGGTCGTGCCCCGCCGTCTTTCAAACCTACGTCTATGGTTCGACACATCGTGACCCAACATGTTGGGGTATCCAAAGCCACTCAAACCAAGCCCATGATCCAAAGGAACGTGGTCCAAGTGATACGCCGGATGAACATGCGATTCAGGAATAAGAAGAGGCTCATCAGGCAGTCGGCTTGAAAAGTGATGAGAAAGAGGCTGTAACGGAGGACGTTGCATCTGATAGCGTGGGGATGGCTGCTGTGGAAGACCATTAGAAAACACAGGTTGACTCGCAGCAGGTGGGTATCTGTTCAAACCATACGCATTCAGCAAATCTTCCTTATACTGTTCCTTAGCTTCCACTTTGACCGACGAGATTGAGGCCAATGCCTTGGCTTGCATTTCCATGCTTTCCACCATGGCCACCCTTCGCTCCTCCTCCAGCTCGTTCTCACTGAGAGTCCGCAAGCTCTGGCAAATGCGTTGCATGGTGAGGGAGAGGGAATTCAGCAGCAGCTGCTGCTCCTTGCTGTCGACACAATCTGTGGGAAGYAAAAACTCTAAAATGAAGTCGTCATTCCCCGTGTGGACACTGCGCAGGCGAATGGCAACAGCTGAGACCAGGCCAAAGAGCTTGGCGTAGTGGCCAAGAGGGTACTCGTCCTTGTTGTAGCTTTTCACGTCGGAGTCGAACACCGGGAGGTTGGTTTGAATAGCCTTCCCGGGCACCCCTTGCCCCTTTTCTAAGCCATGTTCCAGACAGGCTCGGCGGAAGCCCCACATGCGGCCGTCTCTAACGTAGCATGGACCGTCGCCGTCTCGTGTACGAAGCACGGCCTTTCCCCTAGAGCACTCGCCGACTTGCTCCGTGATAGCGTGGGTTCGCATGTCGTTCCCATYATGGCTGCATGTAGGAACCCACGTCTGCGCAAGGGGCAGATTGTGGGCCTCACACACGGCTTTTAGCACTGCCGAGATCTCGGTTAGCGCCGCATGCCTATTCGTGGACAACCTCTGCAACGCATCCCACACCAAACAAAACGCAGTTKATTTCAGCAAAGCAAAATGGGACACGCTTGCTTGCCCCGCAAAACCACCCAGCCCTTGAATGTACTAAGTGACCCCGTCTCCCATGATGCTACCAACAGTAACTCTTCTATTAACATACTCGGTTGGGCTTAATAGCAAGTCGTCCAAGTATCTCACACCATATGATCATAATTGGTGATAGGAAAACTCTGTTATTCTCGGCAAGAAGAAGGAAACACTCACTTTCCATACAAAATTACCCAAGTCTTCGAATGAAGTAATATAAAATTTTCTATTGAGACGTCTACAATCTTCCACTCTGAAAATTTCGATTTCGAGAATCTAGCTCATAGGTAAAACCACAGTGATCTTTCCAGTAAGCTCTCATTGATCTCCCAATCCTAAATATTGGTTACGTAGCTTAAAGTTGGACGCAAYTAGCATTCCCTACCTTTAAAACACCAACAACAGGAACGTCCTACTGACTAAGGAATTGGATGTACCTCGAGTGGTGGAGGCTCCAAACCAACAGGACAAGTTAAATTCACAGCCTGCAGGCAATACCCATAAGTTTCCTACGTCAGAAGCGGCGCAAACTTTGAAATTCAAGAGAAGTAGGGAAAGCTAGCTCACGACGACAGCGTTCTCCACATGAAGCAGGCAAGGAAGACGTGCACACACACACAAAAAAAAAAAAACCTGCAGAGCTCGAGCGATGATTTCCACATCAGGACCATACTGGACCTTCTCCCCGCGCCCGACCAGCTCAATAACCGCCAAACACTGACGGGACACCAAGTCCTGCACGGGCACAGCCAAGGAGCCCCGCACATCGCACCGCTGCGCCTCCTTTACCCGCAAATACTCCAAGCTGGTGTAAAACTGCACATTCGGCGTCCACTCGGGCTGCTGCTGGGAGAAGACGCGCCCCGGCAGCCCCAGCACGTTCCCTTCCGTCTTCTCCGTGGGAAATTCATACGTTTCCGACACGCTGCGGTAGAAGCAGAGCTGGTCGTTCTGGTGTTCCACCACATAAGGCTGCTCTCGCGTCAACAAAAACCGACGGTTGCCTTGCATTACCGGCATCCACGCCTGCACGAGCACATCCGTGCGGGAGCGCGCGATGAAGCGAAGCGCATGGAGGATTCGATCACGAAGAGTCAATGGTAAGGGGCGTCTCACACCTCCGCCCCCCGCTTCTAAGTTACCGCTGCTCACGGGCTTCCCTTCCACCGTCGACAAAGACGATTTCTCGTCTTCGTTGTTCCCAAATTCCAATGCGAAGTTGCTACGATTCGGGGGCATTATCATGTACGGTGGTACAGAAACGCCGGCAGGAACGCTTGGGGTGGGGGTGGTGCTAGGGCGAGAAGCGAAAGGGGTAGCGGACATGGGCAAGGAGCTCACAGGGGAAGGAATGGARGAGTCGAGTAAATACTCATGTTGCTGGAAAGCTTGGACTGTATTAGCAAAAGGGTATGTGGTGGGAAAGAGAGGCGCGCTGGAGGAAGACAACGGCGGGAGGTAACTAGGCTGATGCTCGTTGTTGATTGTGGTGGTGCTGGTACCCCCCATCCAAGGCTCCCCCAGCAATTGCTCATTCAAGGGATCCAAGTCGAGCAGATCCGTCAACACACTTTCATCTACCAGAAACTTGGACTCGCCAAGAGATGGCTGTCCTGGCCCTAGTGATGGTCCTGGTCCTCCTCCTCCTCCCATCCCTGCTGGTTGTTGCGAAACCTGCTGGACGTGCCCCATGTACTCCGTCGTCGGCCGCCACCGCGGCAAACCACCTTGGAACCGTTCACCTGGTTGCAGCTCCATCGCATCTCTCAATCGCTGCGCAATACTATTACCACTACTACTCCCGCATCTCTAATCCTACAACACACGCAACCCAGAAAACAGAAAAAAAACGCTCGGAAAGTTTCTCCCAATTCGGCAAAACAGGGGAACGCCAAGGCTACGACTCGCCCCCAGCCATTATCGTGGTAATCGCCGCCCTCTRTCCCACCTCATGGCGCCTCTTCCCACCCCGCTCGTTTCCAAAACCTCTGCGCGCATTCGCCCTACTGGCCACCCAAAGTTCGCATCCAAGAACAAGGCACTCGGGGTGTTGCCTTGCCGATTGGGCTTTAACCGGTTTCTGATGCGCTTGCTCGCTGTGGCGATGCAGTTGTGGTTTTTGTGGGGGTGGAGTGTCTGCGCAATGACAGAGCGCGAGCTCGTGCATCCCTCCTCACCTGACAACTACTCTCACTTGCGTACCATCGTCACTCAAGGCCCCAGTTCCTCGCCACACTCTCTATGCAGTTTCTCTTTCCCACGATGAAGGGGACGACGAAGAAGGCGAAGAAGACGAAGACGACGGAGACGGTGACGGAGACGACGGAGACGACGACTGGATTCAGACCCATGACGGAAGGATACGGGTATCSAGACGGGTGTCAATCCAGTCATATACGCCAGCACCCTGGTCCCGACACGAAGTTGCAGCCCCCGTGCCCGTCCTCTGCGGCTCTGTCCGATAATTGAGGTCACTTTTTGCTGACTAATGTTAACTAGTAACTACCCGGCCATATGCTTCGAGAATCAACGCTACAACTAGAGATAGCAAAAGGGACAAAATTGGACCTCCTATACACTAATCACGATAATTTATTTAGTGCCAATCATTTTTAGGGGGCATTCACCCCAACGAAGAATAATCACTTGTTGACTATGAAGTCAAATCTTGAGCAATTAATGATCATGAAAACATGTTTCAATAGCATTCTATCTCCAAGCAATCCAAGGCCCGTGTAGCACAACTTGACGTAAATCTGTACCCATCGTATCTTGACACATCACAAAATTCCATAGTAATCCTATGAAGGTCAGTCTGCATGGTCCAAGCATGTCACCCAGTTTTACAGCCTAGATGCCCAAGTGTCCCCCCGGGAGACAACTGGAATTTGGAACAAGCTCCTGTCATCTCAATCTTCAGCAATTAATGATCATGAAAACATGTTTCAATGACATTCTATCTCCAAGCAATCCAAGGCCCCAATCGCAGGACTTGACTTAAATCTGTACCCACCGTATCTTGACACATCACAAAATTCCATAGTAATCATTTGATGGTCAGTCTGCACGGTCCAAGCATGTCACCTAGTTTTACTGCCTAGATGCCCAAGTGTCCCCCCGAGAGACAACTGGAATTTGGAACAAACTCCTGTCATCTCAATCTTCAGCAATTAATGATCATGAAAACATGTTTCAATGACATTCTATCTCCAAGCAATCCAAGACCCCAGTCGCACAACTTGACGTAAATCTGTACCCACCGTATCTTGACACATCACAAAATTCCATAGTAATCATTTGATGGTCAGTCTGCACGGTCCAAGCATGTCACCTAGTTTTACTGCCTAGATGCCCAAGTGTCCCCCCGAGAGACAACTGGAATTTGGAACAAACTCCTGTCATCTCAATCTTCAGCAATTAATGATCATGAAAACATGTTTCAATAGCATTCTATCTCCAAGCAATCCAAGGCCCCAGTCGCACAACTTGACGTAAATCTGTACCCACCGTATCTTGACACATCACAAAATTCCATAGTAATCATTTGATGGTCAGTCTGCACGGTCCAAGCATGTCACCCAGTTGTACCGCCTAGATGCCAAGTGTCCCACCGGAAGACAACTGGAATTTGGAACAAGCTCTTGTCATCTCAATCTTTGGCCAAACTTTTTGAAGCTTTTTATAAAGATTTGAATTTTCAAGAGCTTTGCAAGGAGACAAATTTCACAGGAATGGGACTCACAATCCAAATGCTATATGCATATTAGATCAAATTTTGCAAAAAATAGGCAAGTTTGCCATGGGAAGGCAACAACACGAGCAATGAACAAGTGACCAAAGTTTTTAATGATGGGAACATATAAGAACAATAATACAATTTCCGGACTATATGGTAACAAATTTCTCAATGATGGGAACAAATGGGAACAAACACAAAGAACAAATAATGGCATTTTTGCAATGGAGCCCAATGCATTAGGTGTGATCACATCCTACATCTAATTTCTATAAAAATTAGAAATTTTGGATTTCTTTGATWTTATTTTGTACTTGTGGGAAAAAATCTTGGCATTCACTATTGTAATTCTTTGAATTTGAAAGTAGGAGGTGGGAATTTTATTTGCAAAAAGTCCTAGTGTACTATCATTTCTTCACACCTTGWTGCATTGAAGTATTTTTTGGGACATTTTCTACCTTCTTCATTACCTTTGAAATTTGGTAGAGGTATATTTGCCCAACAATATTAGCAAGCAAGCCTATGAAGCTTGACTTAGGTATAAGTAGGTAAATTGCAAATATTGAAGGTGTCTTAAACACAYGTGCTTATATAACTATAGAYGATGCTTATMACATTAGTATTTATAACCACTAAAGGCRCCYTATAACATAGGTACCTATAATCATTGAAAGTGTCTTATAACCATACAAAATGTAGATAACMTAGGTKCCTAGGTTCMTATGCCCAAGATCCTAAACTCACAYGATAACAACCATGTACACTTGACATATTCTTCAATAAGAATGATTTAGAAATTCAAAGTCTATAGTGCAAAAATCTCCCACAAGCAACAATCAAAGCCATCTGAAATTATTGGACATGGTCGAAAAATAATAATTTTTACTTCAAATACAAATATGTTTCAAACATCTTGTAGTCTGTCTTAACAAAAGATTTACCACATATTCAAATATAATTTATATACAAGATCTTATAGTTTATTATTTTTTTTTTTAAATTTCATGTTTTTTTTTCAATATAATAGAAATGAATGGCAATTTACAAAGGATTTTGATGGATGAAAGGCTTTAGGCATTTAGAGGTGAAATCTATGAATTGTATTTATGCTTTTCTTGCACAAACAATTTGACATGCTTGTGGTTCATTTTGGTAGCTAATTTAAACAATAAAGACTACTAATCAAGTTTTAAAGCTTGTGAGCAACTTGAAAAATAGGATTTGGGGGGAAGACTTTTGGCTTGTCATGTAATTAGAATATGTGAACGGACTTGTCTTTGCAAAAATGCAAGGACRSGATTGACATAGATACAAGCTCTCAATTAGACCCTCACTTCAATGACATATTAGGATATCCTCTATGTTGCCAATTATGATTKTTTTTAGTACACTTGTGACACATGCAAAGCATTTGACTTGTATTATAATTATCTTTTGAGTAGTCAAATTAAAGGAGATAGAGTGTATACATAAATTTCTATTTCCATCCATCCACATTTTGAGATACTTTCATGTTAGTATTTTAACATTATAGATTTTACATTTTCAAGACTCTTTTTTCCAATTTTCCAATTTTCATAATTCAAAGAGCAAAGGCATACTTCACCTTCATAACTATTTTTTCCAATTTAAAAAATGAGACTCCAAGAAAGACTTCAAAAATTTATGATTGTTAGAAATTAAGTACCTAAAGTGAMATGGAAAAATCTCATAAATATAAGTTCATTCAAGAGCTAAATAAATAMAWAAWTTCRATGATGAATAATTGCACTTCCGTCCTATACATGCTTGTCATCCATTGGACCTAGAACGTTCACCTTGAAGTTTGGAGTTAGATTGAATTTGCAATTAAATTGTAAACCATTTCAAAATTTGAATGTCCAGTTTCAAATTTATTGTTAGAGGCACTTCACATCATGGACCGGAAGGAAGCTATTCATGACAKAGCTCTTCCRATCTCTCAACTAAARGAAAAYCGTCCACGTMTGTAATACAGTRTGAAAGCTAAAGACGGCAAGAAGGCGGCAAAARGTGGGCCCTATGAAGTTTCTCGTAAATTCAAAGACACGCGTTTTCTCAACTACTCCACTACWAGAGCCMTAGCMGCCGCTCGACAGCAAAAGGTRGGCCCTATGAAGTTTCTCGGAAATTCAAAGGCACAYRTTTTCTCAACTACTCCRCTCCAAGAGCCATCGCCGCCGCTTGMAGTTGTACAAGAGTCCAAAATCACGCATAAAAAAYGCCACRTTACAGCCACCTTCTAYCTAGAAACCTCCGGTAGAGTTTTATTGCCATGACACATCAACTGTTTTTTCATCCATGCACTTTCTTCCTACCTCTCTAATGTAAAAACCCACTACCATCCGCAACCAATCACATTCAAGAGATGCTATTGCCTCTTACCTTCCTACYRCTCATGTGAAGCGCCTCTTATATAGGGGTATTAGTTAATCCAACAACCATTTGGATGTAACCAATTGCCATAGTTTATAAATTTTGTTTAAATAAATATGGGTGCAATAACCTTAAAGCCACAAYCGTTTATGTGTGRTAAATTTAAGGCTACAACCATTCAAATTCAATAAATTTAAAGCCACAAAGATTTTGCTTTGGCGYTGTTTTTAGTCTACACAATCATCTATCTACAATTTGATAAGGCAACGTGGCCATGACTATYTGGCACTCGATTTTTCTTAACTATTCATTTACAATATGTCTAAATTCCATTGCTTTAGTCTTGAATGGTTTAATWTGATCATTTTTTGTGCCATTGATGTGATCATTCTCAAATATTAAAATATTTAGACTACAAATTTATTAGCTACAAGTTCCACATCTACAATTTCAAAATTAACAAATTACAAATTGCTAAATCAACAATTATTTTTTCGCTTTCAACATTTAAGACTTTGAAATTCTAAATTCTTCAATCAATGTCACTAAAACAATGAAAGCATTGAAACCATGATTGTTTCTACTATGTGTTTACAATCTCTCAATCCCACCAAATGTGTAGGAAAAAMATGCCAACACTACTACATATTGGACATAGTTACTTCATCTTTTTTTCCAATGCACCATTTCTATTATTATATTAGTCTACAATATACATATCATAATTAAAAAATTCAAGGAGATTTAAATGGACCAAAACTTCACCTTTTGGATTTGATTTACAAAAATTATGAGAAATCAAAGTATTTTTTTATAGATGTTCCTAAATTGTTTCTTCAACAATAAGTAAATATTGATGTAGGAGATGTATGTAATGAAATCATCCATTCAAGCGGTATTTTTAGGCACCTAGTGTATTGGATGTTGCTTCCTTAAATCAAGCTTACCTTGCATAAGTGTAGCATCTTCAATGAAATATTGCTTGTAAAATTGCAAAGTTAATATTTTATTTTTTTCATTTTTTCTTTTTGACTTTCTTTAATATTTTCACGAAGGTTAGTTTACAAAGATACAAACGACTTTCACAATTCTTTTATCCATAAATCATTTTTGCAAAATTCCTCAAGGATACAAGTTCCAACCTAGATGCACTTTTATCAAAGTCATGAATGGATTTAAAATAATTTCAATGATAACCTCTAAATTGTTGTTGTTTCAAACATTATTATACGGATTCAAAAATATTTCATTGATCACCTTTGCATTGATATTAGCATCTTTTGCTAATTTTCCAGCAACTATGGGGGCTACTTGAGGTTGAGGTGCATTACGTGAAATCATGAAATTTTGAAGCCAAGCTATTAAAATTTAATAATTAGAAGCGAGTTTCACCCCTCGTGTTATTCATAACACAATTGTTTGGACTTCCCTATTGATGTCTTTGCATTAATAATTTTTTTGAACTCTACAACTGGTTTGGAATTGGAAATTTTCAATACCAATGGTTGTGATGTTGTTATATACAATCTACATCCAATGATTTTATTTTTTCAAAAAGATTGAAAATTGAGTTTAATAAAGGACTTCAAAGTTTATTTTAGAATAGATATTTTATAACTACCTGCTAAGTACCCTAAACCTAAAATTCCTCATAACTTTCAGCTCGCCAATTAAAACAAAACAATCGAACAAAGCTTTCCACATATATACAAATCTATGAGACCAAGTTAAAATTTTCATTATTTAAAACTCAATCATTGTTTTGAGTTGCCCGGGATGCACCAAAAAATATATATCATGCAATAATTTATCAATAATGTGGTCAAAAGTTAATAAAATTGTTGTGCATTAAAGCTACTCTTTRCCCACATATTTTGTAAAGAATTTAAAGGAAAAAAATATAAAAAATTGTTCAAAGTGAGTTGCCCAAAATTACTATGTTGCCAAACAAAATGTAGTTTGGTCTTTTAGGGGTTGAGTTCCCGTGGATCTTTTTGAAGCTTGTCTAGGTTTGTATAAAATCAATTTTGTGAAAATGAAAATAAAATTCTTACCAAAGATGCGCATCTTTACAAGCTTTATGAAATATAATTTTTTTTCCAATTAAGGGTTCAAGTCAAAAGTTATGGGGCTATCAAGTTTAGGGACAAGTTGGACAGCATATTAATAGAGAAGTCAAGGAATTTTACACCTATTCACCCAAGTATTAAGTTGTAAAGTCTTTTTCTTTAGCTTTGAAAACTTGCATCTTGCAATTTGTAAAGCCAAATGGATTGAACTATTTTCCAAACATTTTAATAGCAAAGTAGAAAAATAATGTGTAGCTGAATTTTTTTTTCAATTTTCCCTTAATGCACTATAAATAGAAATATGAAAATAATTTTTAGAATCTATAGGGAAAATTATAATATAAGTTCTTGAGATTTTTTTATATATATATATATATATATATAATCTTTATTGTAATCCATATCTTTGCCATTATGATCCAAATGTTGCCCCCAAAGATTGTTCCTTATAATTTGGAGTAAAATTTATTAACTAATGCATGACATTGCTGTTAAATTCTACTCCCTCGTCCCACTAAAATAATCCAAAAATCTTCCTCACAAGGAATTAATTGTATTCTTAGTCATAGTGCCGATAAAACATGCATTCAAGAACTAATAACCTATTCCTTAAATATATGCAAAATCTCTAGCGTAGGCACTATCCAATATCCATATGAAAGTATGATATTTGAGCATAGTTTGTAAATGCTACCAACTTTATTAGTTAGATGATTTAAAGGGTTTCGGCAACAATGAGATTTTAGAAACATATTCTCTAAACTAAATATCTAAATATGAAATCTAAATATGCAACAAAAAAACCTGGCTTATTTTATGAACAAATTTTTATAGTTCTAAAGTGGATGTTGAATGCATTAACAACACTATTGTCTCAAGAAACAACAAGTATATGGGCAAGGCCAAGCTTGCTTGGCTAAAGGAATGCTCACAAAATGTTTGACTTGTCCCAACAAGGTCATTCAATACGATATATACTTACTCAACAGCCGAAATCAATAAATAGAGCTCCTTAGTGGGACAAAAATTGTGCGTGATTTTGAAGATTTTAGAGTATGTTTGCACTTCAAGTATGTTTGTACTTGGTGTTAGGGATGGTGTTTGGAATGTGAAACTCATCAAGAGGGAGGTCTAAATTCATTCTTAAGACCCTTAATAACAACACTCCTCAATACCAAGTGTGAACATATTTTTATTGCACTTTGCTAGAATTGCTTGTAACTTAATGATTGCAATATTATTAGACTAGTAAAATTTTCATGTTTTCTTGTTGGCAAGTGAAAGGAGGTCCAACGCACCAAAGAATGTGGCATCTAGATACAAAATGCAAATGTCATGAAGGAACAAAACTCGGTTATAGAATTGCTTCTTCCGCTTAGGTACAAAAATTGATTTYAGAAATGTACAAAAACTGAAGATGGTAGTTTAGGGTAAGTGGCGCATTTTGATGTGCCCACCTTAAGCCAAGCTTAAAATAAACCTTGAAATGTTGTTGAGGATGCAAAACGAGCTTTGGATGACTTCACCGAAGAGTGTAGGAAGGAACAAAAATGTTCTTTCATCCAATTTGTTTACTAGGAATTGCTTGAGTACATTTTTAGTGAGTARTATTGTAAATTCCCTCATTATGGGATCATCTTTGTAGTGTACTTTGGCCATTTCTTGTTATTTACTCTTGAGGTGAATTTTAGCCATAAAAATGATATTTCCTGAATTTGTGTCCAACTAATGAAATGAATATTTTTCAAGTTTAGTTTCTACACCAATTGTAATTTTTGAAAAAAATTCAAATTTCTACAATATGAACTTTGGACCTATAACCAACCAATTTTTTTTATTTTCTAATTTTAGAGTAATAAAATAACTTTGTTTTTATACCATAATGTTATACACTATAACATGCATCTATGCTAAAAAATTCAGATTTTTTACGGACATTCTCGTGTATATTGTGTATTTTATATTAATTTTCTTCATTTGTTTCTTAAAAAAATTATAGTAATTTCAAAGTTTTCCCAAAAGACTTAAATCATTTTTTAATAAATTGTAGTAAACATATGTCTTCATCTCTAAAAACCAAATACAAAAAATTTCATTTAAATCTAACTGCGAGATGTTACCAAAAAAAATGATGGATAGTGAGACTTTGAAACCAGTGGTCATGGTCCCGCCCTTCCAAGGTTAACCCATAACTGTGGAGACAGAAATATGGTGTCTAATGAATGACAAGGAATTCTCTTGTATAGGATAGAAATGCAACTATTTATCCGAGATGGAAAGGTGGGATCTTCTACATTGAATAGGGGTTTTAAAGAGACCAAACAATTGAAGGGACTTGTCTTGGGAAATTGAAGATTTTGAAACATGATGTACAACATTCAGACACTTCAATAACTAAGGTAGAACCACCCATTACCGACCAGTGCCCCATAACCAAACATAGATTGATTTATTTCCAACCAAGGCTAGAATGGGTTTTTTTCATCTTTTCAAGCTTGGAACTAAAACTTCATGGTATCATACATGTTCCAAAGTAGTGCAAAAAAAAGTAGGAAGCAGTGAGTGGAAAAGTATTTTTTTGAATGATCAGAATTGAAAGAGTCTAGAGATTGGCTATGGGTCCGGAGCACTTTTTGCCTTTCAAAATTCATAGTAATTTCAATTCATGCAATAAAACTACCAAAGCTTTTGCAATCCTCAATATTTTTATCAACACACCTCTAAAAATATTTATCTTGCATTCCATTGCTTCAAATTCATCTGAATTCCTTATTTGGTTGGATATAGGTGGTTCTACACAACAAAGATAAATATTTGTATAGTCTGAAATGTCGATTAATTAGTATGGGTCCCCTTAATATCGCTATTCAGTGTACAAATACCTTGACTTCTAATGAATGCTTTTGAATTTTATTTAAATCAATGATTCACAAAGGTCTCAAAATGGATGATTTCCATGGTCACTTGTCCGTCCTTCCAAGGTTAACTTAAAACTTGTAAAACACAAATTTGGTCGGTTRGGATTCATAGCTGATTGCGACGGAGGTAACTCTCTCCTGACAGCAATGCCAGTAAATTTAAAAGGGATCAGTCATGAACGATTGCTCTGAAATATAATAATTCAAAAAAGTACCCTGATGACCGACCTTGCAAATCTAACTCTTGCTTATAGGGTTAACCTAGCTGCCTAGCAAGCCTTGATAAACCCTTTGGGTTTTGAAGTTTAATATTTTACTGTAGATGCAAGGCAAGTTTCACGAAAAATGATCATAGTTTTTATTTTTCTCTCAAAGCCTATGACATTTCAACTTCAAAATTTCATAACTAATTGTACAAAGCTCCAAAAAATATGAAACAACTTGGATTAGATGCCATTTCCTCTTGTCTTTCAATGAAAACTTACTGAGAAATGTTTCAAGATGCTTTGCCTCCCCAAAATTCAGTTTTAGTGCTTAGATGATCGCTTTATGGACCTACTGCATTAAGGGTGGAAAAGAGAAAATCTTCTACAAGAATTTGACTTCCAATGTGTGCTTTTGAACTTTATTACCAATGGTTTCCACAGTATCGAAATTTATAATTTCCAAGGTCAGCAGCTCTTTGTTTAAGGATTAACTTAACTCGAAAACCCTGCCACTTGGGGCTCATGGTTTTGTGTTTTTTTTCCCCATCTCACTCTTGCAATTAAATTCCGTTTCATTTGTGTAAAAATAAAAATAAAAAATAAAAAATAAAAAAAATTCTCAATTTAAAGTCAAAGGTGTCAAAAGCTATGAGATTAGCTTAGAGCAACCCCACCAGGGGAGTTCCCTATCCCTAAAAGTTTAGGGAGAGGACCTCAAATGGGGATGGGGATACAGAAGCTTGCATGCACCAGTCTCAAAGCAAATTCTCTACCGCAAATTGTAGAGAACTCGATAAAAGTTGGGCCCAATTCCCTATATCTGAGCTCATATAGAGAACTCGCGAGGTCTCATCCCTATAAAGTCAAGGTTGACTAGATTGAGGTCTTGAGTTTAGGGAAAGAGAACTCCCTGGTAGGGATGCTATTAGAGCATCTCCACTGGAAACTTCTCTATCCCTATCCCCATGTGGATGAAAGGGGGGAGAAGATAGGGAGGCCCACCTCCAGCAATTGTTCCTTATAAGTTTGTACTTTTGCCAAACAAATGCACAAAAGAGAGGAAAAGCAAGAGTGAAATCAATAACTAGGCCAAACGAGGCAAAACAACAGTATTACCCACGAATCACCAAAGCACAAGTCACCCAACTTTAGTAAATATTCCCTTAGTCCCACTAAAAGCTTCCCAAATTCTTCCTGCAAAGAGTATAAATCAAATACTGTAAATCAGAGATTGTAAATCAATCTGATTAGGAAGCACTAAGTGGGGCTGCAGGAGTATAGGTTTAGGGATTATCTAAAACAAGAACAATATGACCATGAGAGAGGCTATCTCATCCATCGACCAAAAAATAGTCTCGGCGTCGTTTATGGGGTTATCCCCAATTGCTGACCCAGTGGAGTGAGTGAATGAGTTCTCAGAACTGCCTGAGTGAAGCCCGAGTGGCAGGATGATGCTTGTCTTGTCTTTGGCTTAGCTTGCAGTTGTCATAAGTTTCAGCAGCAGCACTTTTTGTTTGTGTATTGCTGTTCCGTTTGTCTGCAGCTGCTGCCTGGCAGACAAACTTGGAGTCTGTTAAGTTCAGTTACTTTTGTGGAACTTCGCTGCAGATTGCGGCCATGATGTGCCTCCAGCATTCCAGCCTTGAGGAGCGGAAGAAGAAGGGGGGTGGATTTGGGATACTTGCATACACAAATTAAGTTATCACCCATGTGGCGTTTGCAACTCCAATATGGGAAAGCCTATTTTTTAATAGGAGAGCCTCCCCCCAATGCAATATTCTCTAAAGCAATAAAGTGCCATTAGGAAAATGTTGATTGTTGGTCTCAGCTTAACCCTTAATCCTAGAAGGACACGAGGGGGGTCCCTTGTGGAAATCATCATTTCTGAAACAATGGGAATAATTGGTATTAAAAAATTCAAAAGAACTCATTTGTAGACAAAGTACTACTGAAGATATCCCCTTTCCACAAAAAAATTTGAGGATGAATAGTCGCACATCTATCCCACACTCGGACCCTAAACGTCCGCGGCATCCTTCATGGGTTAAAAGATGGACTAGTGACTGTGGAAATGATCAATTTTGGTACCACGGGAATCACTAGTTTAAAAAAAATCCAAAAGTATTCATTGGAAGTCAAAGTACTACAGAAGATCTTCCCTTTCCACAAAAAATTCCAAGGATGAATAGATGCACTTTTGTGTTGTATAGAATCCAATGACGCAAAACGTCCGCCAAGTTGTTCGAGGGTTAACAATATGAACCACATTCAAATATCATGTCCCTCTTCTTAACCTTGTAGGGATGCCCCCCCCCTCCATGATCAAGGTAGTTACCAAAATTCTCGTAGTATTGAACCAATAGTTGCATTCTCTTTTCCTACAGTCAACAATGAAGTCATCCATTGGACCATTCTGGTTTGGAGCGTCCTTACATGGTTAATGAGATAACCTCTCTAATATAATGTGTTAGACTCGTCCCAATCCTATTACTTTAGAGAGGTTCTATTGTACCTACTTTGATGTTTGAGTTACATAATTTATTATAATAAAGTAGAAATACCATTGAATTGGAGAGCCCCCCCTCTGATGGCATTGTAGGGTGTCCTAAAACGGACAATTGCTAGTTCAATTGTTGCTTGAAAAAGATTCAATTTGCTCATACTTGATTAGAAATAAGTTCCAAAGGTAGTTGTTTAGGTGAAGCTATGAGATACAAATCAGTTTCAAATGAAAACTCCACACTTATTATATTGAATAAAATATTCATTCTTAAAGGGATTTTTTTAATGTGATTCTTCCTCGTCCTTATTTTTGCACACATTGAACTCAATTTCTTAAGGAATTCCCCATATCCTACGAGCTGATATATCATTACAAACAACATTGGTAAGATATTCCTAGTTCTTAAAAATGTTTAATTGCAAGTAAGTTCATTTTATAATATATATTAAAAGAATATATCAATATAGTCTAATTACTCATGTAGGTTCTTCTATGGTCTACATAGTCCATATTTACATTAGTAAAGATTAGTTTTGAAATTTAAAGGGATTGAAATTATCATTTTCAAAATTTTGTAATAAATATATTTTATATCTGTTTCAATTTTTTTTAAAATCTACAAACACTCAAATAAAATTTCTTTGTTTTTCAAATACTAACCTACAAGATTGGAAATGCTTCATATTTTTCTTTTATTGGGCTTTCTCCTTTGGACAAAGACTATGGCATGGACACTCAAATTTTGAATCCAAGTTTTCAAATCCTATCTACAACCTCATACACACTTCACAACACAATTAGGGTTTGGTTAGAGTGAATAGGATCTCTTGGTTACATTATTCTTGTTATACGTTTATTATTATTTTCAAAAACAATTGTGTTCAAGAAACACATTGTAAGGATTTTATACAAGGTAAAAAATGTATTGCCGCTAAGTATTGAATCCGCAATCATGCCATTTGGTTTGGGTACCTCACTACCATCACCCAATAGTTTAGGGTCATCTCCAACCAAGTTCTTGTTATTTCCAAAGCCGCACATTCCTAAGAGAACTTCATGCCCTCTACATTGAATAGGGGTATTGTACAAATTAAAGTGTACTTTTTTGTTGAAAATTACAAATGTTTGAAACATGATGAACATCCTCTGGACACTTCAATAACTATTGATGTACAACAAAAGTAGATATTTGTATTGTATGAAATGATAATTAATTAGTATGGGTCCCCTTAAACCCCCTTTTTTTATTTATTTATTTTTAATGCAAGATTCTTCCATTTGTTCAAAACAAAAAAAAATGTTGATTAATTAGTACGGATCCTTTTGAAACCCTGTTCAGTGTAACTAATTCCAAAAATGAGCCAATCAAATCATCTTCTAAAAAAGGAAGGGGGGTATGTCATTAAAAGGATATCCATTGGTACCTGCAATATACCTTTTGCGCACTTCATGGTCCACAAATCCATTACTATGCCACTGTGCGCAACTTGACGCCGGCTGGTTTCACATTGAATATAAAAATTCTCATTCAATAACTTGTTTATATTCTGCCCCACATTTCATGGGTGAACAGTGAGCAAAGTAACCAAATCCAATCATCAAATGCGCCCTGGGAGTAATGGGCCACATATGCATATTTGATGCCAGCTCTACTTGGACGAATGTTTGCCAATCCAGATGGAAGGCAGTGGGAACCTTCTGGAGTTTGTGCCTTTCAGTTGGTAGTTATCCAAACTGCCAGTAACTTTTTCCACGAAGGGGAACTTTTTGATGTACTATTATTAGGTGTAAAATAGTCATACGTTCTTCACCACGGTTGCAAGTCGTGGAGAATGCGCATGTGGCATTGTCTCGTTGGCAATTTGTGGCAAGCGGAGCTTCAATTCCTTAAGAATTCAAAGTGCCGTTTTTTCTCCTTTGGAATTGAAGAAATGTTCCCGATGAAAAATTCTGAAGGCATTTTTCGTTTTTCGTTTCGTTAGTTGCGCGACTAGTTCATGTACACTAATGATGGTAAATGGTGTTACCCACACTAATTGATTTGAACCGGCCATAAGTTTTTACTCTTAATTAATATTTTTATCAAATATAGATACAAAATTTTCCCAACTATGGTACTATTAGGATCCATGCACTCCATAAAAATATTCATGAAGAGTAAAAACTTATAGTATTTCTAAAATAGTCAGTATGGATAACACTATTTACCATCATTTGTGTAGTGGTCTTGTTGGTGTTCCTCCTCTTGTGCCTCGCTCATGGCGTGCAATTCTAATTTAAATAAATAAAAAATTGGCTACCGTGGAAAATATTAGTGTCATGTGAGTCCTGGGTGCAACCCCTCAACGTCATATGTTTTGAAAAATTTAAAATTTAGAAAAGCTTTAAACATTTCCACCGAGGACTGGTTCCTTTGGTTCTGTGTTTTTCCCTTTTCAATGGAAAGTCCATGTGTTTCAAGAAGAAAATCTAATTTAATTTAAAGAATCTAAAATTTAAAATTTCCAACTGTACGGTGCCAAGAAAAAATGAAGTGGTCAACGCCCCCTCCCATGCATCTCGCATCGTGGTTGGGTTCCTGCTCCTACTGCTACAACTGCAGTTTGTTTGTGTAACGGAAGCTGCAGTGCAGCAGTCAAGCCTCCATTTGCAGAGTTTTGTTTGGGGTGCAGTGTGCAGAAAGCTATTAATAGACATTGGAGTCAAGACTCCAAACAGCATCTGTAGTCATGGATGAAACATTCATTAGATGAAATTCAGCTTGTCTAAAAGGCGGCAAGTGCTCTTAAGTTCTCAGAGTGGGGCAACTCGTCCACAATAGCTAGGTGACATGCCAAAGTGATTGCCACGTCAGATAATAATAAAAATTGGATTTTAAATTTTTATTAAAATTTTAAATTTTTATAATTTAAAAAAAAAAATTAAAAAAAAAAAAATTGGTTTACAATGTAACATGGGGAACCAGCTTGAGATGGCCTTCCAATGTAGCTGGAAAACATCTAATGCAAGATGGATGAAACATGCAAAATGAATGAGAACTCATCTATTCATCCAAATGTGCGTACAAAATGGAACTATACTCTATAAACAATTTTCTACATTGAATAAAGGCATTAAGAGGACTCATACTAATTGATCGACATTTCACATTATATAAGTATCTATCCTTTAAATCAGGTTGTTTGTTTGTTTTGTTTTGATTTGTTTGTTACGTTGCGATCTCCCGGACCGTGCGTCCCCCGGTGGCGTGCTTGGTACGGTCGGAAAGCTCTCGGCGAGGAGGGGGGCACATGCTTTGTTTGGTGCCGTTCCAACCTACGGGGTGAAAGTTATTGAATTTCAAAGTTTTTATGAATCCAAAAATTAGAAAATTACTTTTACTTTAATTCTGCCTGTGGCAACGGCACAGGGCACACTAGTCTACCTTTGTTGTACATCAATAACTATTGAAGTATCCAAGGGTTGTACATCACGTTTCAAACATCTAGAGTTTTCTACAATAAGGGCCGGTTTCCATGTGAGCTAGGGGGTGGTAAAGCCCAACAATCAACGGTGGAGTGGAGACTCTACAAAAGCCAACATTCCCATTCCATAGACGATCAATCAAATTCACCGAGGCCCCAACTCACATGGAAGTCGGCCCTAAGTCCCTTAACTTGTTTGGTTCCCTTGATACCCCTATCTAATGTAGCATTTTTGCACTTTTGTCTTATTACAAAAGGGGGATATATTATTAAATGTTCTTATAAAAAATTGTATAACTTTTCAGCAATAAATTATATGAATTTTTTTCTTGAAGTCACGTTTTTGTTAGAAGTGGAAATGAATTTTATGTTTTGGTAAGTTGGAGAATTGTCTTTGTTGAAATTGGTAATGCTCCCACTTCTATATGAGTTGGGAGAAACTTTTTTTGTTGGTGTAATTTGGTCTTCTTGGCAAACTAAAGCAACCTAAAAAATGCAAGTGTAATACTAAATTAATTATTATAAAATCAAAAACTAACCTACCTCGCTTTTTAGGAGATGTGAATGAATTTTTTGCATAAATACATTCTCTATTTATGGCTTCCTAATTTACTCACTTCCATATACATAATTCTAGAATTTTTTTTGTCTCATGTTATGTGCATGTTACATTTATGCAACATAGAAGTTCACTAATGTAAAACATACCTAATTCTATTCAAAAACCAATTTTTGTACTCTATGGAACTATCTTAATTCCATACTTGTTCATAACCTTTTCAATCATAGTAAGAATAAATGTAAAAGGTTAGGTGCATTGTAAAAATAGGTGACAAATGATGCACTTTCAAGTTTGGAATGAATAGTATTAGGTTCTATGCAATAATGATTAACCTCTAAGCATATCAAAATCCATTTGTTGTACAATGAAGAGAGTACAAAGTGCCTCTTGATCTCTTAAAAGCATATTTTTCATCCATCCAAAATCTTTGGCTCATTTCTTGAGCTAGTTGAGAAGCACTTAAGCAACAAAGATTCCAAAATATATACTTTTGTAATATTTTATAAATTTAATATTTGAACTATGTCAAGTCAAAGAATCAATGTGTCTTTTGTAGTTCAAAAAGTGACCTCTTGAATTCTACTTCAAAAGTTTGATTTTCATATTTAAATGAATTATTATAATGATTCAAGTGTTACAATTGTAATTGCATTGCAAAAAAATTTACTCTGAAATTGTCAATATTTAAAATTTAATTAAATAATTAAATATTTTAATATTGTTATTGCAATTAGAAAGTTGAATCAAATGTGAAAAAGATGAGATTTAAAGAAGAAAATGCAAATTTTTAGCCACATTTCATGAAGAATATCCAGAATCCTTAAATTGTCTTTTCATTTATTAAATATGCATAGAATTCTTTTCACCGTTGGTAACAATGGTGCAACAATCTACAAAAAAGTAGGAGGCAAATAACAACATTGACGACATTTTTTTAGAGATTTGCAAATGATGAAATAGCTTGGAGATATGCATATCAATAATTTCTACAAAATTATATTTTGAATGAACGATCAAAAGAATAGACAACTCAACAAATTGGATTTGCTATTAGTAGATTGATTATTGACCATTCTACTACTAGAGAACAATATTATCTACATATGTTGTCAACTATAGTTCAAGGGCCTAATTATTTTGATCGATAATTGGAAGATAGCAATGGATACAAATATCCAACCTTCAAGCAAGCATGTATTGCGAGAGGTCTCTTAAAATATGACTGCAAATGGACACAATGCTTACAAAAAGTTTCACTTATGAATTGAAGTTCCCTAAAAATGTGATCATTCTTAATGTGATTGTTTATATAGAATGAGCCTTCTACACCAAAACAATTGTGGATTTGATTTCAATAATATCTTTGAGATGAATTGTGTCACTGCTAATAAACACAATACAATAAACCAAATCTAGCATAAAAACAAATGTTTACAAGATTTTGGTTTGTTTATTAAAGACAAAGTATTGGAGACTAAATACAATAATTTACTTGTACAATTTTTACCAATGCCACTATCAACAATAATTTTGCCATTGATCAAATATTGTGTTACTGGAGTTGTTTTCTATTTTTTTCCCCTTTTAAATATGAGGATCCTTTCATTGGGCTAAAGGTCACTGAAAAATGCAAACAACTCATAAGAGTAAAAATACTACCGGTATTGTTCTTGATGAGGCTGGGGTGAACTGACTGCCAGGGTGAACTGACCCCCTCATTGTGCCTTTTTTCACCCCTGGGGAAAACACTAAAATTCTTTTACCTGCCACGTATGACAAAATTTGCAAATTCTGAATTCATATTTGCAATCAGAGGCCGCAAATTAGAGAGGGACAGTGAAGAAATACAAAATTAACGCGACACGAAATAGTGGGCAATTTTTACATTTACCTTGTGACAGGGGTAATGAGGGGGTTAGTTCACCCTGGCCATGAACTGACGGCCAGGGTGAAGTGACCCCCTCATTGCCTCTTTTTCTACCCCTAGGGAAAACACTAGAATTCTTTTATCTGCCACGTATGACAAAATTAGCAAATTCTGAATTCATGTTTGGAAACAGAGGCCCCAAATTAGCGAGGGGGTGGTGGTACGAAGAAATACAAAATTGATGCGGCAGAAAATAGGGGGCCATGAGGGGGTCAATTCACCCTGGCCGTAAACTGACCCCTAGCTCGGCCTCTTGGTAAAACCCTGAATTTTTTTATTTTCCACGCATGACAAAATTTGCAAGTTCTAAATTCATATTTGCAATCAGAGGCCTGAAATTGGTGAGGAGGGACGTAGAAGGTAAATTAATTGGGCCCAAAATAGTTTTATTTATTTATTTTACTTACATGCCTGTAATTACTTGGAGTGGCCGAGCAAGGGGGCCAGTCCACCCCGGCCCAGTTGAATGGGCAAGTCAGTAACTTAACTGGAAACATATTTGTTTCACCTATAATACCTAACACCATCTATGCAGGCCAAGGCAAAGTGACCCCTTCTTGCCCCTTCAGAGGGCAAATGTAAGGCACAAAATAGAAGGCAATTTTTCCATTTGCCTTCTATTTTGTGTCCCCCCTCCGCTCATTTGGGACCTCTAATTACAAATATGAATTTATATTTCCAAATTTTATCATATGTGGCAAATAAAAAATCCAGTGTTTTTTCCAGGGGTAAAAAACAGGGCAATAAAGGATCATTTTACCTTAGCCATGTGTGTAGCATTCTCTTCAAAGTGGGATTTCATCAAGTTAGAAATTTCTACAATGGTGGTGATGCTATACAAATACATGTAGCATTCATCCACTTGACCCGTAAAAGATGGAGCCCCTTATGATCAAGGTAGTCACCAAATTTGTTTTGAATATGAGACCAATAGGTGCATTTTTTAATTCTACAAAAAGAGCATCCCSACGGTSGAGACTGCSAAATGGGGTGCCAAGTGGGGGCKTGGCATGTGCATCCRGARYTSTTGGCCTCTCCCGGCCTTTATCTCTTGCCTATAGTCTATCATGACTTGGAAGAAGAACATGGCAAAAGAGTGTGCACTATATCCCAGTCAGCCACCCAATTAGTGCCGACAAGATGTGTTGGTCCATCTCCCTCCACGTACACCTTCACGCCTTCCAACACACATGTTCACGCCTCCCAACATTGAACTTCACGCCTTCCAATATACATGTTTGCGCCTCCCAAGATTGCACATTCAAATACTGCATTTAATAATTGCCTCGAAAGGGCAAAAAGAATCCATACCGAGCCATTGTGAAGATTCTTCATTCAACCGTCCGCTCTTTTAATAATTGCCTTGAAAGGACAAAAAGAATCCATACTGAGCCATTGTAAAGATTTTTCATGCGACCGTAAGCTCTTTTAATAATTGCCTCGAAAGGCCAAAAAGAATCCATACCGAGCTGTTGTAAAGATTCTTCATGCGACCTTCTGCTCTTTCAATAATTGTCTCAAAAGGGCAAAAAGAATCCATACCAAGCCGTTGTAAAGATTCTTCATTTGATCGTTAGCTCTTTTAATAATTGTCTAGAAAGACCAAAAAAATCCAGACCTAGCTATTGTAAAGATTCTTCATTTGACCGTTAGCTCTTTTAACAATTATCTGTCAAGAGCAAAAAGAATCCATACCGAGGAGTTTTGAAGATTCTTCATTTGATTGTTATCTCTTTTAATAATTGCCTCGCAAGGGCAAACACAATCCATATCGAGCCGTTGTTAAGATTCTTTATTAAACCGTCCGCTCTTTTAATAATTGTCTCGAAAGGGCAAGAGGAACCCATGTGGAGCTGTTGTAAAGATTCTTCATTTGACCGTCCGCTCTTTTAATAATTGTCTAGAAAGGCCAAAAAGAATCCATATCGAGCCGTTGTGAAGATTCTTCATTTGACAGTGTGTTCTTTTAATAATTGAATGACAAGGGCAAAAAGAATCCATATCGATCCGTTCTGAAGATTCTTCATTTGACCGTCCATTCTTTTAATAATTGTCTAGAAAGGGCAAAAACAATCCATACTAAGCTGTTGTGCGAGCGGTTGTGCAAGCCGTTGTGCGAGCTGTTGTAAAGATTCTTCATTTGACCGTCCGCTCTTTTAATAATTGCCTCGAACGGGCAAAAAGAATCCATACTAAGCAGTTGTGAAGATTCTTCATTAGACTGTCCGCTCTTTTAATAATTGCCTCAAACAGGCAAAAAGAATCCATACTGAGCCGTTGTGAAGATTCTTCATTTGACCGTCCGCTCTTTTAAGAATTGCCGTGAACGGGCAAAAAAAATCCATACCAAGCGGTTGTGAAGATTCTTCATTTGACAGTGAGCTCTTTTAATAATTGCCTAGAAAGGCCAAAAATAATCCATACATAGTCGTTTTGAAGATTTTTCATTTGACCGTGAGCTCTTCTAATAATTGCCTCGAACAGGGAAAAAAAATCCATACCGAGCCATTGTGAAGATTCTTCATTTGACTGTCCGCTCTTTTAATAATTGTCTCAAAAGGGCAAAAGAAATCCATATCAAGCCGTTGTAAAGATTCTTCATTTGACTGTCAGCTCTTTTAATAATTGTTTGGCAAGGGCAAAAAAATAATCCATACCGATCCGTTTTGAAGATTCTTCATTTGACCGTGAATTCTTTTAATAATTGCCTTGAAAGGGCAAAAACAATCCATACCGAGCCGTTGTAGAGATTTTGCATTTGACTGTCCACTCTTTTATAATTGTCTGGAAAGGGCAAAAAAATCCATACCGAGCCGTTGTAAAGATTCTTCATTTGACTGTCCACTCTTCTAAAAATTGTTTGGAAAAGCCAAAAAAAATCCATATGGAGTCGTTTTGAAGATTCTTCATTTGACCGTTGGCTCTCCACATTTGACCGTAGTCGGACGCTATTTTCACCTACCCATGCTTGTTATAAGGCACTTTACCTTGCCACTCGGCAGCTTGCCAAGTCTGTCCCATTCACTAAGATGTCATGAAGATGCTCTGAACAATGAAATCATCAATTGACTATTTTTTCCCTTTTATCAATGTCCTTCAAATTTAAACCCTTAAAAGATGGGGAAATCATCCTTTTGGGTATTGTGTGAATCATTGGCTTAAAAAAATCCAAGAGCAATCATTGGAGGTCAAACCAATGCCATTCTCTTTTCACACAAAATTTCAAAGATGAACATCTACACTTCTATCCTGCATACAAAGATTTTTTTTATCATCCATTAGACAATAAACGTTTGTTRCATCATTCAAGGATTAAAAGCCTCTAGGAAGGTGGAAATGTACATTATTGAATGTACAAAGAAATTTGAAATAATTTTCAGTAAATTTTCCTTAAAAGACAAGTGGAATTGGCATTGAACCCAAGTCGTTTCATATTTTTTTTGGAGCTTTGTGAAATTAGTTATGAATTTTTGAAGTTCCAAAAAAGTGCATTTCATCGGGCTCTAAAATCGACCACCTCCTCAAATGTAGACTGTTTGTACATTGGAGAGTGCAAAATGAACCTCCAGAGCCTAATTGGTTTTAGAACCTAGTCCATTTTAGGACCTCCTACCTTAAAGCTCAGTCATCACCATCAAGGCTTTTTTTTTTTTTTTTTACAAAGTGCCATAGTGGCGATAGTAAATGTTACAATGGTGCTCCAAATTACAACATTCATCCACATATTGGATGTATAGTATGTATTTCATCCAAAATCTGGCAATTTCATCTACGATTTTTAGAAAATCCAAAGTTGTTTGGCGATTTCATCCAAGTTTTTTGGCATTTTTTTTTGGCATTTTTTAGCCAAATTATTTTTTGTAGTGCAATCTGGCACTGAAAAGCCAAATAAAAAAGCCGTGATCACCATTACAGTGTTGATTTCTGAAGTGCAGACAAGGGGCGAGGGCACAACAAAGAGCACGAATTTGTCGTGCCAAGGCTTCATTTTGCAGAGAGCTCGTGAAAGTGACCAGTGCCATAGCAACCTCATTGGGACCCATGTCATTGGCAACATCTCCTGCCCTGTGAGAAGAGGCCAAACCAAGGAAGCTCTAATTTCTCCTTAATTTAAGCTTTTCTGCAGGCCCAGCTGCCAGCGCAGGATTAGCAGCAAAGCAACAGAGCCCAGCCCCAACTGGACGACCCGACAGCAATCCTTTAATAAGTCCCCTCCCGTCCCGTCTTGTCTTGTCCCGTCTTGTCTTGTCCCGTCTTGTCTTGTCCCGTCCAATCCTTCCCTTTCCACACTTGTTGTGAAAACGGCTTCTCTAATAAGAGAGGCCTGAACGCGCTGGTTTTGAAAGCCCCTGACCATCAATGGTGACGCCCCCTGCAAAGTAATAATACTCCAAGCCCTACTGCATCATCAAGTATACTGTATTGATGTTCAGTGCGCCCTGGAGGTGCCCCCATCTGACTGTGTGCGAAACTCGCTTTTCAGCTGCTGCTGCCGCCGTACTCCCCAAACTTACCTTTACCTTATTTTACCCTACCTTACCCTACCTTACCCTACTTTACCCTACCCTACCCTACCCGGGGCGAGGGTCACGTCATTTCTCTTCACCAAAGCAGCAGCAGCAGGCGTACCACTGCCCCACCTCTCGTCCCAGGAAAACAAAATTGACATGCTGGTGATGGGTGACATCCCCACCAATGGCAAACCCCCCATTTTCTCATGGCAACATCAAATGCCGCCACGTAGCAAGTTCCGGTTGTACCAAGGCCACATCCATCCATCACTGTTAAACTTACGATGTGGATTTAAAGACGACGAGACGCGTAACCCAGAGCCCCGTCCCCTCACAAATCCACAGATTTATGCTTAGTAAGCATGGGAAGAGAGGCCCCAGGGGTCCTTCATCTTTAAGTTTAAAAAGCTTAAGCTTGGGGCTCGGTCATTGGACGAATCATAGGCTTGCTGACAGTCCGGTCTCGGGACCCCCTGCCCCTTTCTCTCGGGACCCCTGCCCCTTTCTCTCGGGACCCCTGCCCTTGCCCGTGCCCGTGCCCGGACCGTTATTTTTGGAATTATTGTTGTGGTGAAGCTCCCCTCCCCCTCTCTCGGGACCCCTGTCGCCCTCTCTCGGAACCCCCTGCCCTTGCCCATGCAAACCCATTATTTTTGGAATAATTGTTGGGGTGAAGTTCCCCTGCCCCTCTCTCACGACCCCGGCCCGTGCCCATGCCCGGCCTGTTTTTTTTTTAATTATTGTTGGGGTGAAGTTCCCCTCCCCCTCTCTCGGGACCCCCTGCCCCTTTCTCTCGAGCCCTTGCCCTTGCCCGGCCCGTTGTTTTCGGAATCATTGTTGGGGTGAAGTTGATATGCCCAGGCTGGATTCTGARGTGATCTTGCGCTAAGATCAACTTAGTGTCGCCTGCACTGGGTAGTGGGTACGACGGAGAAAAGTTGGTACGAAAGCAAGCAGAAGTTAAGTTTGCTGCTGGCTGGGCTTGAATCCGTCGCCGCAGCACCCTTTTGGAAGTTCAATTGGTACAGGAACTGTACAAGCATCCGGCCCGTTTTGGAGTTCAGGAAAAAAAAAAAGTGACCGTATACATCTATCTTGTTGGACGGAAGGCGGAAGGACTTGACGTTCAAAAGCTTGGACAGGTGTACTCTAAGGGGCCGCGGCGCGGCGAAGCTGCCTCATCAATCACCGTACCGGCATCTAAATTTAAAATTTCATGGGTGGTGGCCAAGGACGGAGGGAGTGAGGGAGCTCAACTAAAGGTGGGTTGGGTGGATAGTAAGCTAGTACCCTAAAAACTCCTGCTTTCGGTTTCTTGTGCCAAATGCCCAAAGAACACAACATTTGGATGTCGCATGCAAAAATTACGAAGAGAAAAAGTCTTTTTGCGGGAGAGATGATGTGAAATCGTTTTTTCAACATACATAGGTACATACATACTGATTTTGGAGATGGACACAAGTGATGATGGTGGTTTGAGTCCCCATGGTGTGATTTTGGGTGACTAGAAGGTAGTTTTGCTCAAATGTACACGATTGTGCTTTCATGACATTGAGGTGCATTTTCGCTACCTTCAAAGTACCAATGCGTGTACATTTCAAGAGGAGATGGTGGCTTTTAGTGACCATTGCGTCCAACTTCAAAATTTGTAACTAATTCCAAGAAGGTCCAAAAAATATGAAACTCCTTGAATTAGATGCCAATTTTAAAAAAAAATCAATATTCTCATAATTGTTTCAAGGAGTTTGACTTCCCTCTAAAGGCAATGAGCTCTTCAATGATTGCTTTAAGAGGAGACTACCTTAGCCACCTTATAAAGTGTGGGAATTGCAACCTTGTGTAGTACATACATACATAGGGGGCCATTCCATCCCCTCTTGTGACCAGATCTTTATGCTAACCAAGCATGGGAGACAACACATATTAACTTGCATCATGGCCAAGTGCTAATCTTCTTCTAAATAGAATAGATAAGTCTAAAAAGAATTTTAAAATGGAATAGATAATGTAATAACGAATTAGAAAATGCAATAGTATGTAGTCGCATGTAGTATGAGAAATAATAGTGGATGTAATTTTCAATGGAGCGGTTCTCTTTCAGGTTATCAAGCATTAGATTAGTGGTTGGATCTTGTTCAACCATGCTCATTTGAAGGTCATTGCAAGGGCACCATAATGCTAATTGAAAATGTAAATGTCAATTTTATTTTATTTGCTAAATGTAAACTCTCAAAATTAAGCCATTTCAATTGTACAAAGTTYAAAGAACTAGGACTTGCATAGATTTACAATGCAAGGCCTTTTTGAAAAGTGCCAATGGAGTAGATCTAAGCCAATGTTAAATTGACACTGTAAGACTATGAGACATAGTTATGCTTTCCATATTCAATGCTTGATTACCTCAAGACGGATGTATAAGGTCACTTTTTTTTTCATCCGAATTACAAAACTGGCTGGATGCTTGTACCATCCAATACCAATTGAACTCCCAAAAGGGTGTTGTAGACAACGGATTCAAGCCCAGCCAACAACGAACTTAACTTCCATTGCTAATCTAAAAGTAATAGGGTTTTTTAATCCCACCATCATGTTGGGATTATTTTGTTCTTATCAACTTTAAGTTTTTATCAACTTTAAGTTTTTATTGTTGGTGTCCATACACTTTAACCCCAAAAGGACCAAGACACATTTTGCAACTGCTACTTTTAGGGTAGCAAAAAATAAATGATAACAAAGAGTTCTTTTTCAAAATTCAACCGTTCAAATTTGTACTAGAATTCTCTAGGAATGTATGGAGACAAATTCATAAACTTTGACTGCACGGATTGAAAGATTATAACGTCAAAAGGTTTGTTTCCAACCTTGCCCGACAAGGTCTGGAAACAATAATTCCTTCTAGAATGAGGTTTTCACATTGTTTATAATTAATATTTTGACATTTGCATCTTGTATCATGGAAAGTTGATTGTATTAAAGGCAAAAATGCATTATTGGCATTTGTTTCCCTTCCATTCTTGTTTTCATAAAAAATTCTAAAAATTGAATTTTCTTTGTAAACCACCAATTTCCTATGTTTTTTTTCATCATGATATAAATATTTTTGTGTAAAAATGAAAAAAAATTCAATAGATTTTGTAATATGGGAACACTTCAACTTCTTAATGAAATCTTATTTTACAAATAATAGAATAGATGATTTTTGGAATTAAAAAAACACATTGCTCATTCACTATGGAGTCATGTAATTTTTATGTGCTTTAAAATCTTTATCAATGCCTAAATACTTTCATCTACTACAAAAATGATACATACTATGGAATGTAGAAAATTTGATATATCAAATTAATAGGTATATTGTTTGGTTACTCTTCTATGAAGATTTGTTAGTTCTTGCTGTTTTAAAATTCTTTTAATATGATCTTATTTTCTAGTATATCATAGAAAAATTTTCATATTCAAAGTAAAGAATATTTATTTTTGAAGATTACATTCTACTTATAAATTTTGGTAGAAAATGTGATAATTCCAACCATATGGATTCGATCTATAGATGAAGATGAAAGACCTTCATTTAAAACTTTCTTAATATGGTATAGTGTTGTACTTTACATCACAAAACAAGCCTTAAATTTGAATGATTTTAATTGACTTTTAATCCCTACAGGACCAAATGTTCGGTCAACATATACAAGAGATCTTGAGTACTAGGTTCCTATGAAGTCATTTTGGTTGGATGCTCATGGAATTTGAACACAATATGTAACCATGTACCCCCCTTCCTTTAAAATCTAATTTTTTTCCCGACCGGGTCCCAGATCAAAATATTGTGCCATGAACTTTGCGGGCACCTTTAGGAAGCATGTGCAAAATTCTTCCTATGATCTTGAAATTTGGCTTGTATTTAGCTTGCATGATACAAGATGCAAATGTCAAAAAATTAACTATGTGCAGTGTGAAAACCTCATTCTAGAAGGAGTTACTGTTTCCAGACCTTGTCGGGCAAGGTTGGAAACAAACCTTTTGACCTAACTTCAGACGTTATAATCTTTCAATCCGTGCAGTCAAATTTTCTGATTTTTTTTCCATACATTCCTAGAGAAGTCTAGTACAAATTTGTATAGTGAAATTTTGAAAAAGAACTCTTTTTTATCATTTTTTTCTTGTTGCCCTCAAAAGTAGCAATTACAAAATGTGTCTTGGTATTTGAGGGGTTAAAGTGTATGGACACCAACATTAAAAATTTAAAGTTGAGAGGAACAAAATAATCCCAGCATGATGGAGGGATTGAAAAACCCTACAACTTTTAGATTAGCAATGGAAGTTAAGTTTGCTGATGACTGGGCTTGAATCTGTCGTGTGGAGCATTTTTTTGGAAGTTCAATTGGCACTGGACTCTACAAGCATCTGGACAGTTCTAGAGTTGGGGGTAAAAAACTGACCATATACATTTGTCTTGCTGGACGGAAGACGGAAGGACTTGACGTTCAGTAGCTCAGACAGTTGTACTCTGGTCAGCCGCGGTGCGGCGAAGCTGCCTCATCATTCATTGTAGCGGCATCTAAATTTAAAATTTCGTGGGCGGTGGTCAAGGGGGGGGAGGGAGGGAGCTTAACCAAAGGTGGATCGGGTGGGTAGTAAGTTAGTACCCTCAAAACTGCCTCTTTGGGCTTACCTTGCCAAACGCACCAAAGAAAACGACATTTGGATGTCGTATGCAAAAGTTATGAAGAGGCAAAGTTTTTGGGGAGAGAGATGTTGTGAAATTGTTTTTTCAACATGCATAGGTACATGCATGCTGATTTTGGAGATGGACACAAGTGACTATGGCGGTTTAAGTCCCCATGGTGTGATTTTGGGTGACTAAAAGGTAGATTTGCACAAATGTACATGATTGTGCTTTCATGACATTGAG
>VACF01001251.1:0-14402 GCA_006891605.1 Pleurozium schreberi
TTTTATTCTTTAAAAATTACTAATGTCTCTAAGATGGAATTAAAACGCACTAATTCCAATGGTGATATTCTTCTAGAAAGTCATGTTTGACTTTTTTTTTGAGAAATCGTAGAAATTGCATCCTATAGTTTATTTCTCCAAGGAGATGCTTAGATTGCCCAAAAAACAAGATTGTTCATAACTTTCATATCACTTATCCAAATGAAATGAATCAAAGTTTTTTATGTAGATATAAATTTAATCAATAGGAAACAAATTATCACAAAATTCAATTTTCTTAAATTTTTTTTGCTGCCTAATCTCTCCAATTTTGAAACCTCAAAACTCTATAGTGCAAAAAATTTAGGTTAAGTAGGTTCAAAGTCAAATAATCTAGTCCCACAACTTGCAAAAAAATCCTTGTTTTTTCCACTTTAAACGCAGATATCTTGGAATTTGTGGGGTCAAATTTTCTGAAATTTATTCCACGCATTCTCATACTTGTTAGGTGTAAAAGACYCTACAATTAAATGTGCAAAAATTACAATTTTCAAGTTTTTTTACTCTTTGSAATAGAAATGGCAGTTTTGAATRWGTGTTTTTGGCAAATAAAGACCTTGGTCCATTAGGGGTTAAAATATACTAGAATATTGGTAGCAYACCATTCTTTGGCCCCAATGCCAACAATTGCAGCAAGTATTGCAACTTCCATATGCTCCACATCAAAGACATGTTTATGCGATACAATGCCATGCTTGTGATTGCCATCTTGGTGCATTCCGGTGTCCCCTGGCGCTTGCGCAGTGGTGTCTTGATCTGYTGATATTGCTGATATCAAAACCTTTAGGGAAAAAAAACAAAATAAAAAAGTTACGAAGTTATGAAGTTACGAAGTTAGACAATTATTAACAAAGAGGAATTGCAATTTTAATTGTACATTGCACTCTACTTGAAGACATACTACTTCAAGTTATTGATTTTTGAGTTTTTTGGGGTTTTAAAATTTATTACTTTATGTGATAATTCCCCAAACATTGGTCAAGATGTCATTTTTCTTGTGGAAGCTTGATTTGATTTTGTTAATTCTTTGTGATTTTTTTTTACTCTACTGAATTGCATATTATTCTTTTCCACTGCATCCTATGTTTCAAATGAACATTGCTTAATTTATTGTCATGGCAACAAGATTTCCATGTTGGCAACAACATGTCAATTATAATTATTGAGTAATGTGATGGAATTATTCATTTATCATTTTGATTGTCATTCTAATGTAAGCATATTCATTTTATATTGTAGTACTTTTATTAGATATTCCACCCATTTTACATTTATTTTTGTTTGTATGACTTGAAATTAGTGTTTGTCCAACAGATTTAAATGTTGAGGAGTGCATTAACATCACTGAGTAAGGCAATAAGACTCACAACCTTGGAGAAAAGTGTACATTGGATAACAGTCTTCTATTATGAAACATATTAAACGTCACACTAACTCACAACCTTGGAGAAAAGTGTACATTGGATAACAGATGAAAGAAGAACTTGAGGTCGTGCAAGTAGAACTCCCAATTTTCATTTCGGTTGTAATGAACACATATAGTGTTTTTATGGGTTCCTTTTGATACAAAGATTGAACCATTTTGAATTACTCATAACATGATATGGTCAATGAAACTATTTTAAGAAAAAATTTAGGTTTCAATGCAAACACTTATTTTAGGAAGGAAGGGAGAATTATCTAAGCATTTTGGACTTAGGATAATAATTGCCATCAATATACAGTTAATTGAAAAATTCATGAAAAGAGGGTGTTCATCATTGACAAGCAATCACTATGATGTTGTACAACATGGACAAGTTAATATGACATATTAGTTTATATGATATTGTGAAATTGATAAATGTATCAAATATTTGTTATTGAAAATATTGATTTTTTGTTTGTTATATTTATATAAAATTATATTTTAAAAATAAATTTGATAATTTGAATGCATAAATTAGAATTTACAAAATCATAATAACAAAATGTTGTCTTTGATTGAATAATTAAAATCAAAATTCCAAGTTTTAATGAAATGAAAGTAGTTTTGTCATATACAGAAACATCAATCTTTATCAACAACATCAAGACATTTAAATCAAAAAGTGAGTATTAAAAAATGCTCTRTTCTATACTTTATGGTATTTTTAATAGTTTTTATTTTCTCTATTAAAGCATATTATCATGTTACATTCAAAGACCAAATTGAACAAATCATTATATTTCCACTCTATTCATCAACTTCTCCTCCTTACAATTTTAGAAGAAATTACTTAATAAATGTACCAACAAAACATAACATTACAAGAATTGAGCAACACAATAAACTTYGAGAAATTAAAACTATAACAAGATCTGAKAAGTACTATCCAATGAAATTGGGYGGTGGATTTATACACTCAAATTAGTAAGTATTAATACAAAATTTATAGTTTGTTTTGCTTTAAATAATCAAATATATTTATATAAAAATGATGTCCTATATGCAACATCAAAAAATCATTGGTGATTATTCTACTAAAAAATGTTATTTTCTATTGATATCGTATTTGTTTCTCCAAGCTTTGTAAAAATTTGATAGGTCATTTTGAATGTTGTAGTGAAATTGGATATCATGTAAAGATGGCAATTGGTCAAGCAAAGACAGTATTCAACTTTTATATTGACAGTGGGAGTTCATTCATATGGCTTTTTTGCAAYTGGGCTAAAGACACAAATAAAGGTCAACTAAAGGTAGAACTATTTTACATTCCATATGTAAATAAAATGTATTTTAATAATGCAAATTTCAAATTTTAGCTAACAAATTTGTTTTTTTCGCATTTCTTGTTAATAGAGCAATTTTGGTATTTGAACGGTATATAAAATCACTTCTATATAAAATATATTAAAAATTATAATATTGTGATTGTACCTTACTAGCAGCTTCGGCAATAAATAGTTATGATAATTCTTGCCTAATTTTTTAAGAAATGATCCCTTTGTCTTGCCTAATATTTTGAAATTGCAATCAATTGAAGAAAAATCACAATATCCTTCTCTAGGGACATGTGCAYGCCATTTATAGCAAGCTTGGCTCAATATTCTATACATTTTATGAACAAATAACCTCTCATTTTCTTTAAAATCGCTAAATGAAGTATCTACACCAATCCTATACCTTGTTCAATTTTGAATGGTTGCCTAAATAGCATTAATTAAATTKTAGTCKTGCCTAATCTTATTTTTGGACTTCAATTAAATATTTCACACTTAAGTGCCTAAGTTGTAAGGTATGGTATACCAAGGGCTAAAAAAAGCATTCTTGAAACTATAAATGTTGGTAGATTTYCAATATCTTTTTTTGTGTAAATCTTTTGGCMTTGAAATTTGGCACATATGTTATTAACATAGAGATGATCTTGTTGAAAAKGAATTCATTGAAGAATAACCAAWTTTTCAGCCTTCASGAGGATGTCAAAGTTGGTAGTAGTAAAATTTCTTTAACTACRAATGCAAATACACCATTTTGATTGGTACCCTTCTATACAAGTAAATGAAGTATCTTATGAGGCATAAGCACATATTTGTTAGAATTTWAAAATTTTATTTAAAATTTTTGGTTCATAGAAAAAACAAAAATATCCTTAAAAATTTGAATATTTCTCCRTAGGTGTGTATTGTAGCATTAATCATCATTGTGCATATTTGCTTAATATGTCATTCTCCAATTAGCAAATCAACCTTTCATGGTTACATGCCTAATGTTTGAATCACAATAAAATATTGAGTGTTTAGAATTTTCAAAATTTCAAATGGAGTAGAAACTACACTTGTTAAACTTCTTTTCATTTCTTAGTTTCAAATTAGAAAATATCTTTTTTATGGATAAAATTCAAATCAAGAGAAAGGAGAAAAAATTGCCAAAATACACTACAATTGATGAATTTATGGGTCCTTGGATTTGTCATTATTGCATGTAGGAAAGTCTACGAAATTCACTAGGAGGGAATTTYCAATACTATTCAATGAAAATGAGTCCAAGAACCCCCCCCTCTAAAAACAAATAACGAAGGAATTTTTTTTCCCATTGTTAACWCCTAAAGGACCAACATGCGTTTTTTGGCAACATAGAAATTTTGGGCAGGTATGTGTGATTGGAGATTTGCATATTTTGGGCTAAAATTTTATTAGAATATAGGGACGAGGAATATCTTTGATATGCACAAATTTCATGACATTCGGAAATATGAGTCAAAAGTTATTGCATAATATGTTGTTTGTTTCTCAACTCGGGCAGTCAATGTAGATCCAAAAAAATCACTTTTTTTAGAAATAAAAATTTGAAATTTGTTCTTCAGATTTATATGCACTCAAAAATCTTTTGAATCATTGCATTTCAATAGTTGAGATGAAAGTTACGAGTCTTTTTAGTTTGCGGGCAGTTCTGGAGTCCCTACACCAAAAAAAACTTTGAAGTTCTTTATTTTACTGAAACTCCAATATTTTTGAAAAAAATAATGCTATTCTCTCTCTCTCTATATATATTTTTCATTGAGTAGTATTGGAAATTGTATATATACATTTTGCACTTCGTATGAACAATTTTTTTTAAATTAGCATATCTTAATGGCAGTTTAATGCAAAATCTTAATACAAAAAAATGATTTTTTCCTTATATTGGGCTCTCCTTATTTTTGAAAATGTTTTTTGTAAATTGTAGTCCCAAAGTTTTAGTGGAATATCAGTTCTTAGAATTTTAATGGAATATTAAAAAATCTCCTTCTATGGATTAAATAATAAGATTGAAAAATTTGTATGTTTTTATTAATTTCAAAATTGGTATTTTATTATAAAATTATTGTATAAAGAAAGAAGTGCTAAAAGTGTTCTATGAGAGTTGATCTAATTTTTTAGATGGTCTAAATAACTCCAATTTTTTATAGAAATTTTTTCTTAAAAGACAAATGGAAGATACTACTAACTATTATTCATAATTATTGTTCAAAGCTAGTTATAAATTTTGATGTTGGAATGACACGGTGGTTTAAAAGCATCTCCATCTTGAATTATTCACTATTGACACATTGAAAAATTCTTTGTGTTTGAAGATGCTTTTAGAATTGGGACACTTCTAGCAACTCCTACTTYATATACAGAAATATTAATATGTTAGAAAACACTTTATTTTGATAATGCTTCAGTAATGTAAAACCATAAGTTTTTTTTAAAGTATTTATGAAAATTATTTTGAAAACAAAACTTATGAAATATCAGATGTGGGCATTCAGCACAAGGAAGAACCTGGTTCATATGCCACAGTTTCATCCCACATGGACTGGTTCAAAGGTGACATCCAACCCTTGATTTTGATCAATTTGACCGATCACCACTTTTCTATCTCTGCTCGGACTTGCGAAGAAAACAGTTTGATCCCAGCTCACATCAATAATTCTGACCCTGCAAAAAACAATAACGATGACTAAAGAATTTCAGGTATTGTAGTTGAGAAGCCATCAAAAAGCTTTAAGAGTAAAATTCCATTCTAGGGATCGTAGCGATAATACAACCTCAAGCATGCCTAGGGAGTTCTCATGAAGATAATACTGTTTAACTTGATAGCAATAATGAAAGTTCAATCCGTGGATGGGCCAGAAAGAGCTACTCACAAGATTCAAAACGAAACAGTCCATAGGCACTTTGATAGCACTTCCCTGCTTCATCTGCAAGAGGGCCCAAGGAGCCAATTCTTTCTGATGAACGTAACAGTCCGACCGTGCAATTGTGGTTGAATATTCACCAGGGAACCTTGGGTGTTGGAATTGTGCTGTCATATGCAGGAATACCATTGTCTTGAAAAAAAAGKTGGTCATTCTTAATATTGGAATCCAGCTGGTTCACTTCCATGAGAGCTGCAAGTTTCTCTTTAACAATGACCAAAGGATGCTTGTCGATAAGACCATATTCCTTAAGAGATCCAGGTATATGGATCTTCTCAAAAGCCCCCCTCAGAAACACAGTGTCGCGAGAACCCTTTCTTGAAACATAAAAGTACTCGGGATGGCGGATGAGCATGCCATGCAACTTAGACAACCACAAAATCATCATAAGTTGGATTGAAACATTACTGCTCTGCCACCTACTACTTTCGTGAATATAAAAGCAGAAGAAGTTTCAGRGCTCATAATCACTGAAGGCATAGACTCTACAGTACTCGTGAGCTCTGTAACTTTAAAACATATACACCACAGTGAGAAGCGGATGAGAAACATAACAAACCTTTTTTGAAAAACTGAATTCTTTGCGGAAGTGTGTGAGATGGTCCACTAACACTCGCTTCTCTAAAGTGAGAGACAAAAGCTCTTGAACAAGAAGAACTGCGCGCTTTTCAAACTGCAAAGATCGACGATGGAGGTGGTTCGCATCCTGATATGGTGAAGGGCAATCAATTTCGTCAAATTTAGAGACCCGAAGACGTTTAGGTTTGTCAAGATCCGATACTGACAGAGAGTCTGCAAACATAGGCACGGACAYGCTGCTTAGCCATGTGAAAGCAAATTTGTAAAGTAGAATAGAAGAAATTTTATAATGCAATTTAAAAAGAATCTGAAAAAACGCAACCGACTTACCAGGTTCAAGTTCTTGCTTTTCTCCTTGAGTTTTTCTCTCGTGTTCTGTCACAGCCAATCTGCCGCTCCATCTCACGAGCTCCAATTTATCACCTTCAACATCAAGAGGATCCTTGCTAGGCTTCACCCGAAAATACATTGGATACTCGTAGACAAAGCTTTTCCTGAAATCATCATGCAGACCTAGATCTCGCCCTAGGTGTACAATCTTTGACAACGCAAGCGTTTTGTCACTTGACATCATGAGAAGCTTCCGCAGCTTGATGACGACCTCGGCGTCCATCCCCTTCCGTATTGCTAACTCTTCATCAAAAACTGCTTCTGCCTCGGGTGTAAATTGAAACCAAGGCAGCTTGCCGAATTCCGCAGTCTCGTGGACTCTAAACACAGACGGATACCGTTTCAAGAATGCGATAAGGCGTCCATCGCCCTTGAATCCTATGTCGTCCTTGCGCTTCCCTAGCTCCAGCAGAGTCATGCATCGGCTTGACTCGGCCCCAAGGTGCTCCTTGATTCCCAAGACGATTCTAAGCTTCTTTTCTTTCTCAATAATATCATCGAAGCCCCGCTCTTTCAAGTGCCTAACACTTGAGCCGGTTCGACCTAATGGCCTAGATTTCCTAGGAGCCTTCCTTAGGGTTTCGACCCCTGTTTCATTGGTTAACTCTCTTGCTTCAGTAGTTGTAGCAAACGATCTCAAATGATGTCCACGTTCTAACGTATTTATGGAGATACAATCAGCGATACATTCCATATCAAATCGAAGGCGTCGCTGTGAGAATCTGGAACTTACATCGTGACTGGRGAGCTGTCGCGAAAATGGTTGCCTGAAAGAAACTGAATTCAGATCCAGTCCAATCGYCCTTGCCAAATTTCGAGCACACCTSTGCGTCCATGTCCTTGCCATGGGCGCAGAGAATCGTCCGTCCACAAAAATCACTGATTCGTGGTGCCCGGATTCATAATATCTCAAACGCTCACTCTAGGTGTCTTTAATTATTATATCTTTCATTGACCGAGAATTGTCATTGTTTGCAGAGGGGAATATTGTGATCAGCTGGCCCATTACTGCGCTAATACTACTTTCTACTGTTTGGACAACGATGGCAACTCCACCTGTGGCACGATGGCTGATGGAAGTTCGACATGTATCTGCCACCCTGGACATACTGGTGCGAAGTGTGAGATCGCTGGCACTGTTTGTGGAGTAGGGTACTGCTACAACAATGCAACTTGTCTGAATGGAGCGACCTGTGATTGCCTACCCGATTGGAAAGGAAATGCCAACTGCTCCTTAGCTACGCCTGCCGGCGACCATTCAGGTGGTTCCAGCATCAAGGTGCGTTGCTAACTCACTCAAATCTCCTTCTCGGCACTCTCTAATATCATATTTCCTTAGATACGGCCCGAGGTTTACGCATATGATTGGACAACTTCTGTATGTCTCTTTCCAAACACGTGTTGTAGTTTTGGGGTCCTAATCATGTGACATGAAAGAGTTCTAAGAGTAGGGGCTAATTTCTCAGCAATATTCCTGTGACCTGTTGCCATGAAATTTGCTGCTGTGAAATCTTATGATTCTATGATCTGTGATCTAATTTACCGCTGCATATAACTTTCTTGATTGGTTCAATCCTTATGGGACCAAATCTTCGATCTATAGCAGTTGAAAAATTCTTTTAGGGAAACTTTCAAGGAAACCTTAAGGTAACCAAATTTACCAATAGAAAGACGAATGATACCGTTCATTTTTGAACGACAGCAATATGATTTGAATGTTACTGCAATCAACTACTTCAGTTTCATTTTATAAATTTTTAACTCTGTTACTTAGGGGTCAATTATTGCTCATTGCCCTTGTAAGTTGTAACACTTGCGTGAATTGTGGTGAATTATTGGATTCTGCAATTTGTAACAGTATCTAATGTAGGGTACTGGCGTTCTAGTAAATTTTCAAGAAGCTCAATTTGAGGCCCAACTAAAAAGAAACGTAGAAGGGAACCATACGTCTTCACTACATGTACGGTTTGAAATTCAGAATCTGAAGTTTATCTTTCCAGAGGAGGTTTGACATAGATCAGGTTTGATAAGGCGCATTGTTATGTTTTATTTATTTATCTTTATCTTTGTCCAGTTTTTGTTCTTTAACATCATCAGGACACTTTGGGTTGGATGTGCAGTGGTGGGGTGGTCTCCTTATTGCAGGTGCAGTCGTGGCTGCAGTGTCTGTAGGAACTGTTTTCGGCGTGAAAAAATATAAGGAAAGAACGGAGGGTGCCAATCGCTTCAACGAGCTGAAGAAGTCACAAATGAGGGCCAGAGCCGACTCGGATGAGGARTATGACAGTGACCCTTATGAAGATGAAGTTCACGCCAAAACTTCCACGACTGCACAACCATAGTATCTTTCTCTCTCCTGGACTTAACATAAAAGACGTAGATTAGTTTAGACAGCAATGTGATTTTCCAACCCGCTTGATGCATTATAATATGATGCTGCATAAAGCTCCTTTCTCGCATTTGCAGACATACCACTTCCGAGACTTTGTGCAGAAAATAGGGTTGCCAAGTACTGTACTCTACATTTGTTCATTGCTTCAATCCACAGGTTCATGTTCTTGTTGATTTCAACTATATATGCTTTTGATTTGTTTCAGTGTTGAAATTTTGCCATTGATAATGATTGGATTGCTGTTGGGATTGAATTGTGTTGTCTTTTATTGAAATAGTTTTATCATGTGAGGGATAAGCTTTGTGCTTTAGGTGCTTTCATTTTCTTTGGTGTAATAGTGGTTCTTTGACAAGGTTACATACAGAACTTCAGAACCTCACAGTACTTGAACCATGATTTCGAACTGTACATTCAAAGTGCCTCGCCAAACCAAATGCATAGCTCAAAAACTTTGAAAGGATCAGCTTGTGGATACCACACCTAAAATCTTCCTAAGAAGCATCTGGGTAGCATTTGGGGCAGGGTAAGAGCCTCACTGCTCATTGCTCACAGTAAAAGAGCAAGTTGGCAGGTGGACAATACCCATTATAGACCCTCTTGCCAATTGTGTCCTTATCTAAGGTAGTAGGTCCTAAAATGGAACAAACTCTAAAATGGAACAGGCTTTAGAGGTAGATTTTGCACTCATCAATATATAAGCGATCTACATTTGAGGAGGTGGTCGGTTTTAGAGCCCACTGAAATGCACTTTTCTGCAACTTCAAAAATTCATAACTGATTCCGCAAAGCTTCAAAAAATATGAAACGACTTGGGTTAAATGCTTGATGTAGCACTGGGCACTGGAACGTAATTTGGAGATTGTGATGATCAACGCTGTGTCGTTGTGGGGAAACGGGAAACTCGTACCACGAGGACCAATGCGAGAGTCATTTGAAGCACTCAGGCGGGCACATGTGGTGGTTCTCCACCATTCTAAATTGGTACGCTCACTTCTTTTTCCTTCACTACTAGAAACCTTCAGCCTCCCTTGAACACCTAGCCATGTAAAACCCGTGTCAATTGTCTCAGAATTGAAGGCAGTTTCAAAGGTAACCTTGCCAATTGTAACACTTTTTTTTTAAAGCAGATCTGGGTTCTCTACTAGTGCTTTTACCTTCTTCTGCTGGAGTGACAATACCGTGAGCCCTTATTGCTTATGTGTTAGCAACTCTTATAAGTTACTTATTTTTAACGTGTGGGTATATGCAGGTGCCAGCTGACAAGCTAAAGTCAGTTAGGCTTACATTAGAGACTTTTTTGAAGAAAAGCTCCATTGTGCTAAGCAGTCACATGCGTCCTCTTTCCTTCTGGAGTCATACAAACCCAAGCAACTCACTATCAGAGTTTCCTTTACTGATAGTCAAAGACGCTGTGATCCTTTGTGTATCAGCGGTAGGGTGCCCAGAATCTCTGGAGCTCGTCCTTTTACAGGTACTTACAATGGCCTGGCTATCCTGTAACCTCTCCTCTTGAAAGTCATATGGATAAGATGCTTGATCCTGCACATGTCAACAAGAAGTGGCCAGAGAATAAAGAAGTGTTTCCAGTGCAATCACTCTGTTTCAGGAACTTGTTGACAATATCGTAAAAAGAATATCCTCCATCCTTCATGGGGAAGTCTTCCGATGGTTACAAATAATCATATGGAGGCCTCTCTTTATGTCGAGGGGAAATCTCCATATGATTTTTGTGAACTAGAGTCAGTTCGTAAGAAAATGATATGAAAATTATCAGGCTTATGGATGGGGTGGGCCTTTTGGAGTTTGCCAGGAAGAAGCTTCTCATGTTGAGCGGTTAGATTTTAGTGATCATCACACGTTCAAGCAGGAGGTGAGTTGTGCGTTCCAATTGATGTCATAACCTTATGGTCAATTTTCCTACTTCTCCACGCACTAACTTTTGAGGTCTTGCATTAAGTCAATCTCTTTTTAACCCCCAAGGTCCCTGAGGGGACAAAGGGACAAAACATAGGTGTGCTATAGGACTTTCTCTGGAGTTTGCATTGAATGAAAAATTGTTGGGTGTGATGATTAGAAATTATACACACAGTCAAACTTCAAAAAGAATCTTTAATTATATTGTTTATTTTTGAAAAGATGTTTAGATATCATTAAGGTTTACTAATAATGAATGAATAAAAAGTGTGTAGATGAAAACGTGATGGATAAATTTGTTACACAATTTGCATTTAATCCATAAGAGATCATTAGATAACACGAGGAAATTTGCAGGAGCTGAGAGAAATCGGCGATGTGTTTAAGCAGCTCCAATTGAGGTTTCCCTGCAAAAGGGTTATGCTCGTCACTACTGAGAAGGTGCGTCCKCTTTGTCTTGAAATTGCATACRTTCAAGATGACCTTGAGAATTGGGAGGCTCATGAAGGTTGTCAGATATCACAATTAGGTCTACTAGATCAAGATCATCCATATATGTACATTTCAGTTGATCTACTATGGGCTCACATCAAGTTGAGGAATTATGGGTTTATACCCCTCTTTTGACTCAMTGATTTATCATATTAGTGTGTGTGATTCTAACTTCTTTGTAAAATATTTGAAGTACTGCAGGCAGAACTAAAATATCATTATATTGTGCAAATTTTCATATTTTTCGTTGTAGTGACACTAATTTTGCAGTGACAGTCATTTGCGGTCTCATAGAATAAATCAGTGTTGCCACTGAGACAGCCTGAAAAACCGGACTTGGTATTTTGTTGTTTTGGAAAATGATAACACGATTTTGCAATGCCAATAGAATATGCAAAAGAAATGGTGAGTTTAGTGTATACTAGTAAGGAGCCTGTTGCAATGCAACATCACCAAAAAGGTTTCATCAGTCTGCTAAGTTTCGTGGAGATGTTGTTGTCAAGGTTTAGCAAGAAAAAACAAATGAAAAAAATGTGCGGATGAGAACAAGATGCAGTTAGCACTTAATAGATGTAAGGTAGAACCACCTATAACCAACCAAATAAGGAATTTTGGACAAATTTGGAGCAATGCAATGCAAAGTAAATATTTTTAGAGGTGTGTTGATAAAAATGACAGGGGGTTTCAAAAACTTTGGTAATTTTATTATATGAATTGAAATTACTAAGAATTTTGAAAGGTAAAAAGTGCTCTAGACCCGTAGTCAATCTCTAGACTCTTTCAATTCCCATTATTCAAAAAACTACTTGTCCACTCACTGCTTCCTACTTATTTTTGCACTACTTTAGGACATGTATCATGAACTTTTAGTCCCAACCTTGAAAAGGAAAAAAGAAAGCATTCTAGCCTTGGTTGAAAATAAGTCAATCTATAGGTTGGCTATGGGGGGTTGGTTGGAAATGGGTGGTTCTACCTTAAGAGATGACAAGCCTAACTTAAAAGGGAAAACACTCGTTGTGTTGGATGAAGGACTACATTCGGGATCCGGCTACCATGCTTGAACTTGGACGTGTGGAAGGTGGTGTCTTTGTACTTCATTCAGTTCTGGAGATTGTAGACGAGCACGGCAGTAATGAAGCTTTCAGAAAGGTTCTAACCACTGTTCCGCACGGTCTAAACTGATAACTGCCGAATTTGTGGAATACCTCACTTTTAACCAAATATCGGTTGACGATTTAAGTAAGCAATCCATGGTTGATTCTGCAATATTAAAAACGTACTGCAGRATACGTATGCGTACGAATCTCACTTGTACGTACTGGACGGGCTGCTCCTCGAGGCGCATCGAGTAGGCAGCCTTGGGCGCCAACAGTTTGCCAGCCATGTCGAAGGTGATCGAACTGGTCGATTGGAAGTTGTGGAAGTCTTCGATAGTGCCATCAACTTGGGCATCTATCCACACCACTCCCYTGTCGTTGCAGACAATTTCGTATCCAAGCTTCCCATCTGCTGGCCGTACTCGACCAGCCATGGGGTARAAGACCACCAGAAGTTTGGCCAATGCTGCCTTGAGCTTGGCGGCCGCATCGTTGTGGGCACCACTAGAGGCCTCTCGGTAGATATACATGGTGCGCACATAGCTGATACTGACGGAGGACAAGTTGTCGCTGATGGAGCAAGGGAGGATGGTGTGCTCCGGAGTCGGAGTCTGCGGGTACACCATGGAAGTTTCCCGAGATATGAYCTGCATCCTCAGAGAAGAGTTTGCTGCCTCCTCGAAATCTGTCACAACGCAGTGGAATGCAAAGCTGAGAGAAATTAAGCCGGATTARCACAAACTTAAAACTACTSCATGTAATCGATTAACGCTGAGCTAAAACTCAAGAGCTTTCTTCGCAACTATGATCGGTAGTAGCCTACGACGTCTTTTCTTACATAAAATCGAAGTTGTCGTGCGCTACGCTTAGCATACGCCTTCAAACTATTCAAAAGGAAGTGAAAAGCATGAAGGATAGATACCACTCGTCAATGCTACAGCAAGGCATTGCAGATCGACCACCTACAACACGTCCAATTGACTGGGCAGAAATTATTATCAGAGGGGACATTCGTAATTATTTTTTCCTTCGTAATTATTTTTTCAGCAAGCGAAGGGCACATTCGTTGAAAAAATAATTCCAGCAGTCACGAAGGCGAAGGAAAAAAGAGACCAGACAAGTAGCAACACATCACTAGTGAACTAGTAAGAATGCAATGTGCATACTCATGCTTAACAGTGCACAGAATTTGCTCCCGAGAATTCCGCAGAGCAATAAAGAGTAACTGGAAACCTCCGCTTGTACTTAACAAGGTTCCAAGAAATGTGATCAGTCTTCGAGGAAACCTGGTCTTCGTTGCAAGCACCACGTTTTGCGTCGTTGCTACAATGTCCACCATGTAGCTGCCGCTACAGAAGGAAAGAAGAAACTATATAATCAACGACAGGGCCTCAGTGACGTCGTCGACTGGAAGCCGTCCGAATGAAACGAGCATTGGAGATTTATATATATAAGAAACTGATCGTATATGGAAACCTTAATTACTACTATGTATAAATCTGCTTCACAAAGACACTGACATCGAAATCACTGTAGTAACAAAGTTGACATGATGACTGAAGATAGAATCATAAACGATACCTGCAAGAAGAATTAAATTCGTAATAGCCAAATGCTGGCCAAATGCAGGTGGCGTGGCCTGTTGAATGCTGATCAAAGTCCAGACAGTCAATGCCAACCATTCTTTATTTTCTAATTAGCCCTACTGTAGTTTTCAACAAATATTTTGGTGTTAACAAATGAACTCAGTACAGTTAGCCTATAAAAAATTTATGTACAAAAATTCGGCTATTTAATTAGCCACATTTTATAGAA
>VACF01001253.1:0-15360 GCA_006891605.1 Pleurozium schreberi
TTTTAGCAAGTTTATCATTTAGGGGTGGTTTAAGCTAGTGAATTTTTTTGCCATAGTGAACACCCAATAAAACTACAGTTTCTACCGTCGAGCTAAGAAYACTAATACAACATCTTGTAGATGACAATTCTAAGCACYCGTGAATAAACTAACTCAATACTTGGTAATATCCKCATGTTTSTAAGTTTATTTGCAAAGTTGAAATTCAGATTTAAAATGCCATATTAAAGCGCCAAGTTCCAATGCTGTTTTCATAACCATTAGAACTTTACATACCTACACCTAGAGCGAGTTTTTTACTCATGAAAGTGGTACATTTTTTTTCAAAAACGTCATTTTAGGTACAAAGACTTTGTATGGCATGTGAAATTTTTCATTCAAATTATTGTCTGTTATATTTCCGTAAGGTCACGATAACATCCTCTTCCTTGTTTGCTAAAGATAATACCCTCTACAATAATTATGCTGAGAGCTATTGTTGAGGAGATTTATCCACGTATTTAGAGCATTGTATATATATATATATATATATATATATGAGTCAAAGATTGCCTTTCTCGTAGCTTACAGCTGACGTTCGTGGTGGTTTGTTTACTTGTGGTTCAGTTGGGGAGAATGCTGACAACTGGAGTGTCGGCCAAAAGCAGTTGGTTTGCTTGGGACGGGCATTGCTCAAGAGAACGTGCATYCTTGTATTAGACGAGGCAACTGCGTCCGTTGACAGTGCCACTGATGTTGTCATTCAACGCACTCTGCGAACAGAGTTTAAGGACTGCACCGTTGTCACTATCGCCCATCGAATCCCAACTGTTGTTGACAGCGACAAGGTGTTGGTCCTTAGTGACGGTAAGTGCCCTTGTTTTGACTGAGTTCTCAATTCTTGAGACCGATCACTGAGAGGAGCAACCAAGACAATGCACTGAGTCTTGTGCAAATTAAAGGACATTAACATAAGAAAATGATGAGTTAAACCTCAACTTGACGTTTGTTCTAAGTAAGTAACCCTAATTGCAACTTCTAACAAATTGCGTCACTGTGTATACCCACTCTTAATTTCAGAACCTAAATCTAGGATAGTCGTTCTTGTCTTACGAGATTTGTGCTGCGTGAATAAGAGAAGAATGGCAGCTCTAGATTTGGGTTTTGAATTGAAGGTGGGGTATGCATTGTGATGCAATAAGGTAGGGATCCTAATTAGGTATACTAACCTTATTAATGATCTAAATTTATCCCAGAACTGCCCAAATGTCTGATTCTGTGCAATAAGGTAGGAATTCTAATTAGGTTTGCTTCCCTTATTAATGATATAAATTTAACCCATAACTGCCCAAATGTCTGATTCTGTCCAATAAGGTAGGACTCCTAAGTAGGTTTGCTTTCCTTGTTAATGACCTAAATTTAACCCATAACTGCCCAAATGTCTGATTCTGTTAAAAATAATTAATTAGGAAGCTTCAATGAAGGTAACATGTTACCACTAGAAAGAACAAGCCATACCCTACATTTTTTGAACAGTGTATGTATTTTTGAAAGTGGTTGTAATTAYTGTTAGCTTCCTAAGTGGACTTTTTTTTTTGGTAGCCTTGGAATTTAGGGTTTGATTTTTGTACACTGAGTTCGCATTGTGATGCTGTTCTGCTTTTTTGATGGGGGGTTATGAGCCTGATAGTCCTTGTTTGCCTTTTCTGCACTTGCAGGACGGATAGCAGAATATGAAGTCCCAGTGGTGTTGCTGGAGGACAAGAACTCTCTCTTTGCTAAACTCGTTGCTGAATATGCGATTCGATCAACRAAGTAAGAGAGTTCAGTCAGTTAGCCATATTCTTTACTGGTGACCGAGATGMGTTTGGAAACCACAAATTTTTTGCACTTTGAAGGGCAGCCTAGATAATTATGACTCAATGTAGGAATCACAATTTTTTTAATCACCGGTGGAAACCACCCTGGAATCTGGGGTGCCTGCCATCATTCATATGGGCTAGTGATAGAGTGCCATTTAATGTTGCTTACACCTTCAGTGTTGTCTCCTTTACATTAGACCTGATTTTAAGGTTGATTTTAGGGTTGAAGACGTTTTTTACTTTTTTTTTCAGCGTTGACCAGTGAAATGATGTAAAAAGATGTTTAGTTTATTACAGAGTATCACTTTACAGAACAAAAAAATGTTGAAAATTGAATATTTTATAGTAATTTAAAGTTGATTGGCTCAAAGACTAAGACCAAGAGACATTGAATTTACTAGTTGAATTTCAATTTCTTATGCAGATCTGGAGGAAGTCTACCTTCTCTGTAAAGCCTATCTTTATATATGTGTCGCCCTTTGTATCTATTACAATCTCTTATATTTTGATCTTTCCTTGATTGCAATTAATACCCATGTCCACTTCTTTTGCAAATGAGAGGAGACATTGCACATTCATTGTAGAATCATTTGATCCTAACGTGCATTAATCCCTCCACATCCCTACCTTTGAGTCCATTGTCTATGGTGTTTGAGCCGGTTTTCAACATGTTTTCTGTAGTATTTGAGTCAATCTTATGATGCAATGATTTGCAAAACCTATGCATGTTTGTTGCCCACTTTATTCTTGATTAAAGCAGCTACTTCAGCTTTGCATTGAATGAGTTTATTACCTACTGATTCCACCGCTCCAATCTTTACATTGTAACATTGTAGAAAGCAAATGTGGCCAAGTCCCTCAAATTTTTTGTACTACTGTGGTGTTGTGGTGTTAAAAAATCATTGCCACTCCTTAATACTTTCATTACTTCAAAAGGAACACAGTAGGACCTCCCTATCTCAATGCTCTTTAACTCAATAAAGTTCCATAAGAGAACATTAATTGCTAGTCTTGACTTAACAATATGAACCACATACAAAGGTCATGCCCCTCCCTATTGCAATAACCTCTCTTCTCTAATATGACCGGTCTCAATCTTATTGAGTTAGGGAGGTTCTACTATAGTATTACGGGACAGAGGGAGGGAGTACTTCCAAGAATATAGATGCTCTTCTTTCCCCAAGCTTGCAAGGACAAGGAAAAGCATCCCCTCAACACTGCAACAGAATATTACGGGATCAAAGAAATGTTCATTTTATAACGATCCAAAACTGTGAAGTGGAACATGTGTAACGAGTATCAAAACAGAACGTCTACTATTCATGATTCATGGACAACTTTGAAAGATCTCTTTGTTTAAATCTCATATTTGTCACTTTCAGCGAACTATTGAGCAAAACCAACCGCAGAGCAACCGGAACTAAGCAGGACAATACCTGTCCAAAAAATTATGCCTCTGTAATGATTCTTCATCTAACTTTCAGTACCTTCTATTACAATGTACTTCTACCATGTCATGAGATCCTCAATATGAGGATATTGGACCACCTGAATGAATGATGTTGCTTAACTACACAARGACAAATCTGCGACAAAGAATGACCCATAAACCCTTGAACCCCTAAACCCTAAACCGGTAATGGGCAATGTAACCGGTAATGTACAACCTCTAGTTGCATGGAGGTAACCGATCCAACCCATCTTGAATAGCTTTCTGGAACGTCTTATTGTGGAATATGAAAGAGGACACGTGCCCCCCTCTGACCCACCGAACTTCTGAACCTGGCCATGCTTTCTGCAATTTCAGCACAGAATGGTCCGGCACATATCCGTCGTCCTGATGAGCCAGAAAAACCACAAATCAATGATTCAGGTGCGCTGATTACTTGATCATTCATAGGAATAAAATAATATCTAAACAGAAGTGATTTATTATTTTGATAAAATAATATCAAAATAAAATAATATCAAAACAATAATATTGAAACCTCAGACACAACATAACGTTGCCTCTATCTACTTGAACTTATTTAAGAATTCCTAAATTCAAGGTGGCATGCACGGAGTAATCATGGAATTTGCAAATTCAATTCTTGAAACCATGTAGTGCCATATTAGAGCTTCTATAAGTGTGCTTCCTCTTTTTGCCCCTACTTGGAATGCATTCACCCAATAGAATTGAAGTGATCTTCCACGTATTGTCCAAATACTTGAACAAAGAGACACCACATAAAAAACCAAGAGGCCACTTGGTTTCAGCAACACTTGAAGAGCAACATACGTCTTGACCCTAAGTTTCAAAGCAGGACCAAGAAACCCAATTTGGGGAAGAAACGAACGAAGTGTTAGTATTTGAATTGCTGTCGTAGTTCCCCACCCCACCCCACCCCACCCCACCACCCAAGGACACGAATTGGCATGTTTCGAGGGCAAAAAGAGGTGACACCGTTACTTGATACGATACCTTAATTGTTTGATGATTGCTACCTCTAAAGTAACAGCCCAATTGGATGCCAAAGAGCCTATACCTGGGAAGCAAACACTGAAAGACGAAATCTGCTAGTAACGCATCGTGACATCCTTCTATATGAAGGTTAGACTGCTCAATGAAAACAAATGGTACAAGATTTACAAGAATGGACAATTGGTCACTCTTCATCCTCAAGCTGATTCCCACAAAACCAAAGATGCTGACGAGAACCAGCATTGATTCCTACGCCCAAAAAACACTGAGCTCGCTAGAGTTTTGAACTTTCCTGAGGACACTGTTTCACCTGAGCTCCCAAAACCTTCAAAACGAGGAGAGGGTGGGGGAGTCAGAGTTTCAAAGCCTGCATACCATGACGCACCTGCCAAATCCATTGCTAAACTAATCCAAAACCTACGCACAACACCAAATTCGACAACCTTATCGCTCCAACAGCAAGACTCTAGCACCAGCACTCATACCTTACGCAATGCGAGGTACAAACGATCGATGAACACGAACCAGAAATTAGGGCTGCAAGAAAATAAACGAGCAAGAACGCGATCAAACATTGAATTTCAATTAGAGTTCAAGGAAATGAAAGCACCACAAGATTCCGCTCAGTTGAAACTCGCAAACGCAAAAATCACGTCCTCAGTGCTCTGTCCCGATGCGCAAGATCAAAGCTTAGCGCTAAACCCTAAAATCCATCCTGCGATAGATCTGGCAATTACAAAATTTCAAAACCAAAGCGCAAACTGAAGAATAAAAGTCCAAATAGGTGCTAGAAAGCATATGAGAATTTGTACGGGAGCTTCACTAAAGCTTAACTTCACTTACTTGTGATCGGATGCAGCGGCGGGTCATCGCAGCAGCGAATTTTGGGGAAGACAACAGCCAAAGCCTAAAGGGAAAGCCAATGCAACTGCAAGGAAGGGGGGGGGCAATGGATGTCTTATCCTTTGAAGTTCACTTTGAAGTTTGAACCGTCATCTCGGTCTTGGAAGTTACGTCGGTATCCGTCAGTGACTCATCAGTAGAAGGAATAAGCTTATCTTACTTGGGCCTAATACTGTAAGTACAATACAGTCAATTATGAGGTACAGTAGAGTACAGTAGATGAGCTCATTGCAAGCCGAGTGGACAAAATTACTTTGCTGAGTTTGCTGGTAAGTTATAAGTTATGGGTCTAAGGTAGAAACACCCATTAGCTCACATGTTCCCATTTTTGTACCCTAGACTTTGGTTAAGGTAGGAGGTCCATAAAGCACCCATCTAAGGGCTGAAGCTGAATTTTGTCAATGTGAAATTGCTTGGAATAATTTTCAATAAATTTTCCTTGAAAGACAAGTGGAATTGTCATCTAACCCAAGTCGTTTCATATTTTTTGGAGCTTTGTGGAATTGGTTATGAATTTTTAAAGTTGCAGAAAAGTGCGTTTCAATGGGCTCTAAAATCAACCACCTCCTCAAATGTAGACTCCTTGTACATTGAAGAGTGAAAAATGTACCTCTAGAGCCTGATTGGTTTTAGAGCCTGCTCTGTTTTTGAACCTCCTACCTTAACCCTTAAAGGACGGACTGGTAACCATAAAAATTGTCTATTTTGATACTGTGGGAATCACTAGTAACACTAAAAGGTCCTAAAAGCCCTTTGCAACCATATATTATGAATATGATAGTATTTGATCAAAAAAGCATTGACCAAATACTTTTCAATACAAAGTAAATCAACGATCATGATAGTACATAAATAACAATGTATCACAATTCATATGTTAAATTACAATTGAAGAGTTATAAAGCTAAATACGAATCGTATAAAGAAACCCCAAGGGCCCTTCTAAGGTTATAATCCAAAAGTACTCATTGGAAGTCAAAGTGCTAGATAAGATCCTTCGTTTCCATCCCTAATTCTGTGGATGAAAAGTTGCACTTTGTGGAGTACAGTTAGATTCTTTGTCATTCATCCGACGCAAAACATCCGCCTTTTCATTCAAGGGTTCATGTCTCCTCCAAATGCTTAACCTTTGAACGTCGATACACGCATTTGATGTCTGATGGATGACTCAGAATCTTTATATGTAGGATGGAAGTGCAACTATTCATCCTCGGAATTTTGTGTGGAAGGGGAAGATCTTCTATAGTAGTTTGACTTCTAATGAGTGCTTTTGGATTTTTTGGAACTAGTGATTTCTACGGTATCATAATGGATGATTTCATATGCACAACTTTTCCAAAAACAATTATTGTAAATAGACACTAGATGAAGAAGAAACAAGCCATTGAAATTCACTTTAATCCAAAAATGTTGGGATTTCACTACAARGAAATAAGGCCCAAATCAAGATGTCCAAACCAACACAATTGTCTTCAAAATTACCAAATCAAGATGTTCAAATCAACTTAAGATTGTTGATTTGGATCCACTTTTTCTCTAGTGAAATTTTGAACTTCAAATTGCTCCCAAAAAAATCAAATTAATAAAAAGTATTTACATGAAAATTTTACCACAATAACTAAATTTAAAGAAGAACATCACCCAACAAATTTTATTGAAAATGAATATTGGATGAAAAAGATACAAGCCCGGGTGAAGTTGCAAACTTGCAAACATTGAATGGAGTGAACTCAAAATAAACTTGTGAACTTTGATTGGCTTTCATATAATCAATCCATCTTGGATTGATCTGAAAATTTTACCACACAAATTCGAAAAGAGAACACAAATTTCCCAACAAGTTTTATTGAATTCAAACATTGGATGCAAAAGTTACAACATCTAGTTTGAATTCAGCTTAACCCATTAACGACCAGGTCGATGACTGATTACTGAAACTAACAGATTTTCATCAATAGTAGACTGGCTATTAAGAGCAAGCCCATAGCTGACTCTAATGAAATTGTGTCAGTTTGACATTTTTTCGTAACCAGTCATCGACCTAGTCGTTAATGGGTTAAAACTATGTGAAGACACTTTACATCTTTTCAATACTCTCATTAGAAGCAAATCAATAATCTTCTACCATAGATATAAGAAAATCTAGATTTGGACATTGAACAATCATAACACATAACAAGTGTAAATCATTGAAAAGAAAATGAATCTTCTTATCAAGTTAACAACCCTTCAATCAATATTCCAATTGTGTTTCAATTTTCAATAAAATCAAACTAATACAATGTTCTTAGATAGTACCAGTAGTATATAAAACATCAAGTTGACMTTGTATAAGTTCAAAACAAATTTTGTGAYGATACTTCACATGCTTACGGTCAAAATATAATAAAAATTCAAGATGTGGAGGATATAATGAAAAAAAGTCTGAACAATTTTAACATGTATTGTTTGCAACAAAAGACAAATAAAGCCATATTCGTTAAATTGACACTTTTTGTAGATTTTGAGACAAAATGATAATTATTGAAAAATTCATTTATAAAAATAGTAATAGAAACTAAAATTAAATAATGCTCAAATAGTGATTCTATAATGAAATTCTAAAACATTGAGTTGTTACCTAATAATAAAAGAAATATTAGTAACAAGGTAAAGCGGTTTATCTTCAAGTAGAAGATATAAAAGAGATTGCGAAAAGTCTTCATGTAACAAATATGGCCTTAAATATGAATAAACAAGTAAAATTGCAAATAGTAAAAAGTGTTGAAATGTTTCAATTGAGGAAAATATCTTTAATTTCACATTGACAAATTGGATGTACATATTCACAATCTCACACATACTGTCTGCTGATCCAATATACACTAAAGCTGCACTTGATCAAGCCTTTCAAAAATCTGTAATTATACCACCTTCTGCACATAAAACCTTTCTAAGCTACCATAGTGTAAGGCTCCTGAGCTTTTCGTTTCACGGCCAACATCTCCTCCACTTTCTTCGCCAGAGACTCATCACACTTCCGGAACACACCGATCTGTCGCTGGATAATGTTTTCCTTGGCACCCATGATGTGACCTGCAAAATTCTTGGCCGTCTGCTCTTGATCTTCAGCTGACATGTGCTGCCACAAAGCTTTCGGTTGCGCATAATCATCTTGTTCAGACCATTTCCTGGGAGGTGATCGGCTCACTACGCCACCAGCGTGTCTACATTGGCAACGAAAAAACAGAAACAATCAGCGCAAGGAATTGACGAAAAGAAAACATAATCTCTTTGTGAATCTCACTTCACTAAATTCCCATAATCAATACTCTTTGGAAGCCGAACTTGCCTATGTTATGCAAAACCAATACGTTTTGAAAACCCAACTTAAGTAAATGTCAATAACCAACAGAAATGTGAGTAAAACTAAATTTTCTTGTACATACCAAGACCTAACAATGTTGAAATCTTTCCTCACACATCAGTACGAACAGATATCAAGAGATTTTTGATAACTTACATAGCGGTAATAGAAGGAGCAAAAGTTTAAGATATTGTGTTAATTAAAGAAAATAGAATTGAAATTAGAAGGGAAGGAATGATTTGTAAGTTCTGGAGATTTTGAAGACAAGTGAGAAGACTTTACGTGTAAGGATGCACATCAGGTTGAGCAGGATCCGGTTGAGGTAAATCTTCAAAAGAATTGGGATAATAATTCGGTTTACCAGCACCATTGTCACTGACAGTAAGTTTTTCAACACTAGAAAATACTAAACACATTGTGCTATTTCTCTTATGATTTATTTTTGACCGTAGTGATCTTAGTTTTGAATTTAAACACTAAAAGACAACCCAATATTTTCAAGGAAAAAAAAAAAAAAAATTCAAAAAAAAGTTTTTTTCTGCCCGAAAATTCTGCCCAAAGTCAGGTAGCGACCAAAAAATGTCGTTTGAGCGCTTAGGGGTTAAGAGCATGGCCACCGTATAGTACCCGGCAACTCTCATTTGTCCACCCTACTCTACCATTCAAAAGAACTACAGTACACTAAATAGTGAAATGAGGTTGCCTTCACTAATTTCTTGACATTCCACACTATATAAATATTTATTGTTATTATATGAGAATGCACTACTTTTGAACTAGTTATTGGTGTAGTTGAGACTCATGAACTTCCATGTGTAAATTTGTTAACTTTGATGGCTTGTAGAGTAACTTGAGGTAACGCAACCTAATTGTAAAGGCAACCTAATTTCACTATTTAGTGTATGCGTAAATAAATTTTGTCTTATACATAGTTCTTTTGTCTTATGCATAATAAACATTCAATTCTTATGCAATCTTAGAGAATCCCCACGCCTCTTCTCCATCCCTATCCCTATCCTAGTTCTTCATTGAAAAATATTAAGGGATGGGGAAGCCGCTTTCTAGCCATGCTTCCCCAAATCAATACTTTATACTAAATCTAGGCAAGATGTGTTTGTAAATATAGTAACAAGGGTAAAGTAATATTCCAATGCCAAATCATGGGAGCACACATTATGCAAGAACAATAAACTCAAGAATAAATTTTACCATTTCCCAATTCCCTATCCCCCATCTAATTTAGGAAATTGGAAGGCCCCCTTCTCCAAAATTTGAAGGTATAGGATGTTGGTCGGGAGGGGTTCTTCCCTATCTAGATGAAATCCATCTAAGTGAGGGATAGAGAAGTTCCTAGGGGGCATGCTCTTAATCAAGCATACGGAATTTCACTTTCGAAAAATCAAAACTCTAATTTTGGTGAATTTTTTCATTTAATTTTCATGACTTTATTTGATAATTCATTGAAAAACATTGGTGGTGAATTTTTTAAATTCAATTGCGGCTACACATAGAAAGCATCCATAGTCACATCTTTCCTTCAACAAGCATCTCCAAAAAAGATTCACAATTCCCCCTATAGAGATTTCAATGTTTTTGTGACAATGCTCTAGTTTTATAAAATAGATATCCCTTAATTGTAATTTGATTTCTTAATTAATTTCACCATAGTGCTTAAATGTATAAGATTAGTTAGAGTGTGAGGGTCAATTAGCAAAATATATTTAATATATAGAAATATCTATTTTACAAAATTTGGTCACATGACATCTCACATYGAACTCTTACATAGATCATATTTTTGTTACTTAGTGGGGTGTTTTTTAATATGAAAGATGAGAGCATGAAGATTTTCTACATATTGCCGGAATTGAATTTAAAAAATTTAGCACCAATGTTTTTCAATGCATTATCATGTAAAGTCATGAAAATTAAATGAAAAAATTCACCAAAATTAGAGTTTTGATTTTTTGAAATTGAATTTTTTTATGCTTCATTAAGATTGCTTAAAAATTGAATGTTCATTATGTGCAATATATATTATGTCTTATGCACAATTTTTTTTGAATGGCAGAATAGCCTAGACAATTGACAGTTGCCATGTATTGTACAACAACACACTCTACTAGATTCAACACTCTTCAAATGTGGATGAAAAACACTACGGGCCCTTCAATCACATCGAGAACTAAGAGCGTGTCCACGGCAGGGTGCAAAGGGGTGCAAACTCGCTGAGTTGGCGAGCCAAGCCAAGAAGATAGCCCTACGGCAGGCACGCGCAGCTTCCAAAATAGACCAGACACTTCAAAATTTGAAGGTGGCACGGGGAAGTGGTGTGTCTTAAGCGTGCCGTGCTATTGGGTCTGCCTTTCATTTTGCTCCATTTTCAAGGTATGGATTTCAATAAAGAAGGATTATGACAACCAAAAGTGTAGTATATGCTCTACATATCAGCACAATGAAGCATGCACCCTCTTGCAACCCCTTAGCAAGCCTTAGTGCCTCATCAAAACGAACGAATGTGATTTGGTGACAAGTTGGATTTTGGAGCTTGTGCAATTTTTTTTTGGATAACATACGACCCATGCGGGTCTTAGCGATACAAATGACCAATGAAAGTCGCTGCGAGGACTGACATGACACGACAACCACGACAGCCGGGTTTTTTATTTGGGAAGAATTACACACTTCAGGCTCCCCTATCAAGACACAAGAGGATACAATAGGAGGAACACGAACAATACCACCATGAGAGCAATGTCATCATGGGGAATTGAACTAACAACCTTGTGGATGCACTTAGTGGTTCCTACCACTTAAGCCATCACCCGAAATAGTTTAGGGTCATTTTGGGACCTAGCTTGTGCAATTTTTGCTTGGCGTGCATGAGTMCTTCATTGGCGTGAGAAAAAGATAGATGTCACGGGCTAGGGTAAATACAAGGCCCACACCAAAGAGCCTGTGGCGTCCCTTTGTGGAATTTTTTTTAATTTTCTTCAATTATTAACCCCTAAAGGACCAAACTGCGTTTTTTGGCAACATAGCAATTTTGGGCAGCTCACTACGAATGGATTTTTCATTATTTTCTTTGAAATTTTTACAAAACATGTGTCCAAGGAGTAGCTTTAAGGCCCAACAATTTTCATAACATTTGATTACACTGTTAAAAAGTTATTGCATGATATGTGATTTTCTTTGAACTTTGGGCAGCTAGGGCAGCCCGGGTAGCCCAGGTAGCCCATAAAACTTCTTTTAAAATAACTTTTCGAAAAAATAAAAATTTGAACTTGGTTCTTTACAATTACATATAAGTGGAAAGCTTTGAACCATTCCATTTGGATTAGTGAGCTAAAAGTTATGAGAAGTTTTTGTTTGTACGTAGGTATGTTTTTTAGAGACTCCATACTTATCCACAAACTAAAACTCCTCATAACTTTTAGCTCACTAATCCAAATGGAATGGTTCAAAGCCTTCCACTTATATATAATTGTAAAGAACCAATTTCAAATTTTCATTTTTTCAAAAAGCGATTTTAAAAGAAGTTCTTTGGGCTGCCCGGACTGCCCAAAGTTAAAAGAAAATCACATATCATGCAATAACTTTTTAATGGTGTTGTCAAATATTATGAAAATTGTTGGGCCTTAAAGCTACTCCTTGGACACATGTTGGGTAAAATTTTTTTTTTAAATAATGAAAAAAGCACCACATGATATTCTCACTACGTACATATCCTAGATCTACATGTACCTATTGCCTCAAGAAACAATTCAATTATAACATCTATTAGAAAAACTTTGATCTGTCATAGCTTTTGCATACARTATTCATATGATGCATACTTTATTGCACTCCAATCTCTTTTCATTTTCCAATTAGGACATAAAAATTTGATCAATGTAATACTAGAAATAATGCATAGTTGAAAAATTGCCATTTATTCCCCCCTTTACCAAGCTCTTACAGGGCTAAGGTTGGATTTAGACTAGGGTCTAGACTGACCAGGTCTAAAAAACCACACAACCAATTGGATTACCCTCAATCAATAAGGTCCAGGCTCTCAACCTATAGGATTGCCTGATTTCTAAAATTTCTTGGTCCTAGACCCTAGTCTAAACCCGGCCTAATTTTCTTTGCTGGGCAGGAGATGCTAAATTCGAACAATACCTAGATTTCTAACAGCACTAAACTAAAATCTAACACATATCCTAGACTTACCCTCGTCTTCCTCCCCTCACACAGCCCGAATTGCACCCTCTCTAGTTTTTGAAGCCCCCGAGCGACAAATTGTTGCTCGCATGTAAGAAATCGCAGATCAGGTTTGCGCCATGGCTGCCTTGGTGCGGCGTCTGCCCCGCAATAGCACCACCACCACCCGCTTCCTGCGAGCCAGGTCAGTGTCTCCGCTTCTTCCCATTCTGCCATCGTACTTCGTTTTTCTCGTCTCTTAGTTCTCTCCCTGCTGGCCCTCATCTTCAGAGTTATGACTCTTCGCCTGCCTGCAGCGGTGCTGCCTCTTTGCCATCTCAGGGCAGGGACAAGGATAGGGACAGGAATTCGCATTACCGGGACACAGACCATGACGGCGCTTCCGTTTCAAGTCGTTCCTTTGGAATTCGGGACTGTGCGCCCGTGAATTGGGGCAGCAGTTATGCGATCGGACGAGGGTTTGGATCGGGAGATTTAGGGTTTACGCGCCCCTGGAGTAGTGTGCGGTATGCGAGTACTGAAGCTGCTGTTACGGGGTTGCATTTTGTGGAAGGCGAGACAGGGGATATTGTACAAGCAGGGGTTGTGGATGGTCAGGTTGTTGCCGATCAGGTGGTGAGTGCAGGAGCGTCGTCATCGTCGTCGTTGGGGGAAGTGGCTGCAGCTGTTGTGGATTGCTCGGCTCCGACTGCGGCGTTGCAGCATCTCATCGACTTTGTCCACACGCAGGGGGGCTTGCCTTGGTAGGTTTCAAGGTTCTCCTTGTCAACCTCTTCCTTCTGTTTGTAGTCCATGCTTTTAACTACTTCCATCAGGTCAATGATTCTTGGCATTTGGAGAGTGGTTGGGGTTTTAGGGTTTAGGGTTTTAGGGCTGTAGCTTGAACGGTGCCAATGTGGGATTCGTTTTCCTCGTAATTTGAGTGCTGGAATTGGAGTGTTCATGTGTTCCAATTATGATTTCATCGACTTTGTTCACACGCAGGGTGGCTTGCCTTGGGTGTGTTTGAATTCTCGCTGTCATTCTCTTCCTTCTTTTGTTGTTCATGTTTTTATCTACTGCCATTAGGTCAATGATTCTTGGCATTTGGAGAGTGCTCAGGGTTTTAGGGTTTAGGGTTGGAGCTTGAACGGTGCCAATGTGGGATTCGTTTTCCTCTTAATTGGAGTGTCTGAATTGGAGTGTTCATGTAATCAAAGTGCGATCATCACGCATTATCGAGGGAGTTGTCACTTTTGAGCTCTGGTTTCATATAGGGTTGCGCCTCATGCGGAACCCTGCCTTAAGCATATTCTTTCACCCTCGTTGCCTGGCATAGTAATCTTTAATTACAGTGCCTGGCCCTGTCACTCGTGCCATCCCACGAAATCACTTGACCAATTTTCTATGGGAGGTTGGGAAGAAACATGGTTTTCCACTCACTGGAGCCCCTTTTTATCTCTTCATATTTGAGTGTTGTGAGGCATAAGGTAGGGGCACTCAAAATYGCCACTTTTTGTACTGAGCAGGATTCCTATTATTAGAATGACCAAATTTRGTATATATTTTTGTTACCAAATGAAAGAGGATACTGATGCTCCAAAGAATGCTTTTTATGGATACAGTATGCAAATGTTTTGAAGTTTCAATAGGTGATTGGGAGATGGCCTAAAACCAACATTTGATTAGATCTTTAGGTGGGCTGCATCCTCTATTCAATGTGTACCCATTGTCTAAGATGTTCGGTGACAATTCTGGGCGTCTCTGCCTTATATTGGAGTAATTTGTAGTTCTCTAGTGATTGAGATTGCCGGTGGAACTGTACTGGTTCGCTTCAGTTTCGAAGAGCGGTCATAGTATTTTTATGAAAGGAAAGTGTATTGGGTGGAGTGTGGGCTGGACTAATAGTTCTGTGATTTTGAGGTTACAGGTGGTTGTCGATTGCGGCTACAACAGTCGCAATCAGGATCATGGTGCTGCCTGTCCTTGTCTTTCAAATGAAAGCCACAGCGCGACTGACGGTGAGAGCTTGTCCTTGTTTTCTCATTCATTTATACTTTTAGTTCCGTATAGCAGAAATATTGTAGCGATTGTTGACGTTTGTTTGGTGCGTGTATATGCATGTTTCATGCTTTCTAATGTGTCTTTTCGTTTCTCGTGCAGCTGATGAGACCAGAGCTAGAACTTATCACCAAAAGTATCAAAGATAGTGTATGTTTGCTTTATCCTTTAACCCTCCTGTATCGTATAGTTGTATTTGTTTGTTTTTAAAATATGCCTGGAAGAATTTCATAAACAACGTGACAGCTTGAGAATGTCTAGGTTGCTGAAGCGAAGCAAAGGGATTTTTGTGCTCATTTCACGTACAAATTTAATCGAGTATTTATTGGGGAAACCTGCTTTCTGCCCTACTTGCAGGGTTACGATCCCAAGGTGACTGAAGTAAATCAGAAACGAATGAAGGATCTTTTTTCAAAGTAATTTCTTATTCCTTTTCTCTAGGTCGAACTCTTGTACTTGATGTTAGTCGAGAGATCATAAATGAAGGCGRKTTTTGTTCATACTTGGMTTATYTTCWAAAKARGAGAGCTTATGWKCMAKTYWTGTSMMARTSYKWTMMAAKG